>JAYMFT010103422.1:0-13704 GCA_038088735.1 Panulirus argus
TATATATATATATATATATATATATATATATATATATATATATAGAGAGAGAGAGAGAGAGAGAGAGAGAGAGGAGAGAGAAAATTGACAAGTTTTCCTCACGCGTGGTACAGGGAACACAGACCAAGAAAACCTTGTAATAAAAACCGGATGTATGAGAGTATCTGGAAAAACCAAAGGTAAAGAAAAAATACACGAAATATTAAGAAACTCATCAGCCGACACCTTTAGAGGGTCGCGTAAAAATCTTGAGACGCCATAAAGTTTCGTCTCCTGGCTTAGTGGCGACAAAGTGTGAAATTAAGTTTCCGGGTCAGCAGCGATGGACGAGACAGCTGGTGAGTAACGTGTTCCTGTGGGAAGGTAGACCATCTTCTCTTCCATCTGTGTTAGAGGGGAGGACTTCTTTTCGGTCTGCGGCAGGGAAGAAGACCTTCTATTCCATCTGAGGGAAGATAGATGACCTATTCCATCTGTGGGATGGGAAAGGATCTTTTATGCCATCTGTTAGAAAGAGGGAGGACTTTCTGTTCCATCTACTGGGGGGAAGAGGACCTTCTGGTCTATCTTTGGCAGAAGGGAACGAACATCTGTTCCATATGTTGGAAAGGAGAGGAATTTCTCTCCCGTCTGTGGAAAATAACGTTGAGGGTCCTCTCATATTTCCGGAAGTAAAAGAGAAATTTTGAAAGCTGTTTGGGAAGGTGTTTCTTGCTACATTTGTCATGAGAGAGGAGGAAATTGTTGCATCTGGGAGAGAGAAAGTGGCTACTTATTCGTCTGAGGGAGGATAGGCAATATTGGATCAGTCGGTGAGGTGATAGAACGCCGCCTGTTCCATCTGTGAATGAAAGTGTTGGAATCAAATACCTTTGTGCTTGAATCTTTGACCTGCCTTGTATCTGTGGGAAAGTAAATAGTTGTTCCATCCACAGAACAGTAGGAAACTATGTTCTGACACAATATTGAGCACACCATAGGGGGTTCCACCACTAACCCGGCACACCCTTGCTGTTCTTTGCAAGGTTGGTATTCCTGGCAACTGGACTGTAGATTTAATGGCCGCAGAACGGAATGTTTTCCACGATAATTTTCCCCACCCCAATCATTACTGGTTAATGGCCAACGATGATACTCGGGTCCATAGTACTAACTCTGGTGCCGTCTATCTTTACAGGGTCAGGTTGAATAGATCGACGAGGGTTACCACTATGATCATGGCAGGTTTCTTTAGCATACTGATATGACTGCATCCGGAGTTCAGTCATTGCCTTCAACAGTGTTCGTGATGGCTTCCATCAAAAGGAACTGAATCGCCATTATTAACAGAAACCGGACAGTCATCCTCAACTGGAGCTGGATGAGTATCATCAACAGTAGTCTGGACCACCATCATCAATGGAGTCTACTGACGTTCTGAGGTATAGGAAAAAGCGGTAGTTAAAAGTAATAATATTACCCTGGCGGACCGGACCATCTGGTGGGATATTCAATCTGGGAATAATGAACTCTTTAGTCTTCCTAGGACGAGGGGTGAGGTGGGTGGGGAGGTTAAAGAATAACCCCTTCTCCTTCCTCCCTGACACCTCGCCCACCCCACCACAACCCACACCCCACCCATCTAGGACACTCCCACCAAAGCTGAACCTCACCTTTACCTCTTTCGTCGCCAGTACGGTCCCTCACCACTACCTTGTCTTCCTAGTGCTGTCTTTCCACAGTGTCGTCCCTTCCCAGTACTGTATCTCCCCACCACTGTCTCTCCCTGGTGTCGCCTCTCCCCGCTGCTGTCTCTCTCCTGTGCTGTGAGTGCCCAGCGCCCACCCCGGCCCCCTGTTGTGTGCCGGTGTTAATGTGTTTAGCGTAACGTGGTTAGCGCGGCGCGCGGCGCGGGTGTTGAGCGAGGCTTCACCATACCTATACTGCTTCATTACTGGTGTTACGGTTCTCTACTCTGCCATATGTTCCTTCCCAAATCTCTTGATGAAAAAATAGATAGATAGATATATGTATACAAACATACATACATGCATCCTGAATGCTCCTTCTTTGTTGTTAAAGAATAATTGTTGTGGTTCGTCAAAACTCTTTGGAGGACTGTATATTATCTTCACTATGCACTTCTTTCCTACCTGTAACCCTTCCCACTGTGTAAAGTCTGATACGTGCCATCAAATACTGCTTCCTGAAACTCAAGGTTATCCCTTATTAGGTGAGCGCCTCTTCCTTCTTTGTCCTCTCTGTCCCTCCTTACTTCCATGCATCGCTCGGAACAGAATAGGTGAGATCTTATCTTTGGTGATCTTTGTCTCCACAACTCCAATAACATCAGGTGCTTTTTCCACCACACGATCCTTAAATTCCATCTCTTTACGACGTGTGTACAACTTTATCATTAGCATTTGCGTACGATACTTTCGGTCAACCGTCACCATTTCCTAAAGGGTCATGAGAGCTGCGGCCGAAGAATATCTGTAGCAGAGAGAGAGGGAGTGAGCGAAGTAACATCACTGTGGGCGAAAAGGGGTAACTTTAGGTTGATACGGCAGAAAGATTTTGTTTTTCTCTCTCCTTTCTCTTCCCAGACCGACCACATCCTCTACTAAAGACTCTTTTGCTCCCTGTCATGTCGTCGGGTGTTGGTTTACCTTGCCTGTCAATCAGACCACAAACGTACCCGCACGGATGTGGTTGCCTCCCTCGCCCATTCCCTCGCTGGGCTTACCGCTCTGAAATTGATATCTGAGAATCAGAAATAAATCGTGATAAAGGAGGAACAGCTGAGGAAGTAGAAAAACGCCATCGTGCTGCACGGTCGAGAAGGTCTTGTGAAAAAGCTAAATAGTGGCCATTAGTCTTCCCGCTACACACCATTTTACTCTCACGAAGCCTCGCTGTTATGGGCATACATAACGCAATACATATATATGTGCTTACGGACAAAATTCTTACAGTAATTCATGTATACAATAATACACACACACACACACACACACACACACACACTAATGAAGAGCAGCAATGTAAACATACATTTCTAACAATTAATAATAAACTATAGAAGAGTTAAACAATGCTATAGATTGAAACAAAGCAACCGAATCGAAAAAAAGGAGTAATCTCAAGGACAACTTAAATCAGATCAGATTAAAGCACATTGTTTACGAGGAAAACTGGAAAATAGGATCGTGCTATCCCGTAAAAAAAAACTTGTCACCTTTTCACAGCTCCTGGCAGCACAGCCGTCAACCAGTAATCTGTTTTCTGGTTACTCGAGAGATCGTTCTTTTATGGTTGGTGACTCTCCTCAGAGGACAAGTGAGCGCTGGAATGCATTACTTTCATTCGTGAACCATTTATTAAACCGGGCCATACCAAAACACGAAAACATTCGTGCCTGAAGAGTCTGGCTTCCATCGCTCTCAGCAGGTATATTCGTGAGCCTGATGCTGTCTTCGAATGTTATCATTCCGCCCGGAGAGCTTGAATCAGGAAAATTTGATGCGTCTGCTTCGTTCGTCAAACATCCGTCTTGGTGCCGGGTGATAGCGTTCATAGGCGTCAGCTGCCGGGGGTAATTATCCGTGAAGAATTGTCCGAAGCCCCGTTCCTGTGATGGATGTGGTCGAACCCCGTCCATCTCTCCCTGTACAAAAGTGGCCTGTAGCACTTTCCTCGCTTAAACTAGTGCTTTAGAGGTGAAAACAGCTTGTGGCCTCATACAACCGATATAACTTATACTCAGTAAACATCATATAAGTGTCAGCAGTTTCTCTTGTTTAATCCACAACCTGAAAATAGGTGATTGTTCGTTACAACATCCAAAAGATATTTGGGAACCATCGTAATGGGACGAACAGCATCCGGATATCTATTTTCTCATCTGGCTCATAGACGCTGGGAACCGCTAAGGGTTCCATATAATATCATCATCACTATTCTGTTAAAGAAGCTGCCACTTAACAATCACCCAACCCAGTAAGCGACAAAAGGAATGAAACTCTGGATATAAGAAACACTGGATAAGGGTGGAACCTCTCACAGAAAATCATGCTTTCATACTTCATAATTAATAGGTAGATCCTCCAGTCCGCAAGTATATTGACTCAGGCAGCACTCCGGAATGAACACTATTATAGCAAGGAGGCTAAAGGGCTGAAATGGACCTTCATAATTAGCGTAAACACCTCAGAATGCTGATGAGAACTAATGAGAAACTCAAACGAGCTCTGCGGTAATCCAGCGGGTCTTAAGGACTGAGACCACACAGAACATCGGATTACGCGCTGGTGAAACACAGACGATCAAGATTTTCTCTTGGTAAAGATGTGTGTTGATAGCGGGAGGTTACTGAGGTGAGGAGTCAGATTACAGGTTCACAGCCTAGCCCACGCTCATGATGAGAGTCTTCTGGAGGTACAGAGGAGGGTTTGGCTTGATTGTGTCTGGGAGGCAACCAGGGTGTTATATAACCTGGAGGAGGGTAGGTCGACAAGGTACTGAGAATACAAATACATGTTGTATATTCTGTTGCAAATGAAAAATACAATTCGTCTCCAAGATGCAAAAGAAAAGGCGAAGGAGGGAAGGTCTTTTCTTTGTGAACTGATGTTTTCGTCTGCGAACCAGAGCGTTAAGATTAGATACATTATCATGTAAATATAATTCTTGTCAGACTTCAAAACCTGTCCGGTTTCGGCTCTCTTGTATCGTCGTCGAGATCCACGTGGTGCGATGAATGCTATTCGATTATTGATTCCTTGTTTGGAAGTTTTTGTGGAGAGGATTCCAGCGACAACGACGCCATACGCACCAAAAATTTTCCAGCAAATTTACATTCTCATCAAAGGAAACTGCAACACAAAGGCCACGACCTCCGGCACCTGCAACAACCTACACTTGGTCGAGATGAAAAACATGAGAAAAAAAATGTTCTTTACTGTGTTGAATGATAAAAGCATGATAGCAAAATTCAAGAAGAAAAAGCTGATTATGAAATAGGATCATTTGTTACAAAGAAATAATATGCTGCATGTCATTCCAGCTGACAAGAACATACTTGTAAATCTTCAGTCTCAGAATGTCATAATTAGTGAAGATATACCATTAATACCTGTTATAACGAGAGCAGTGTTGCAAGCGACCAGTTGGAAAGTGAAGAGGGCCGATCGTCTGTCTTTGGTCAGTCAGATAATGTGAAGGACAGTGACGTAAAGAGGCATATCCTTATTTGCAAAAACTCTCCTCAAGGACAAATATCGTTTCCAAAATATGTTAACAAATTACTCATGGTCTTTCTTTATGAGATGAATACAGTTCTCTCTCATCATTCTCATTTTACCACAGTCATCGGTTATCCTTACTGATTCTTTATCACCAAGATCAGCAATGATAACATGATGTTAATGAAAATCATTATTATTTTCTTTACTAAAACTTTCATCTTACGTCATAAGTGTTTCTGAGAATAGTTCTGGGCAAGTAACAGGAAACTCATGGAAGTTATGAGGGCATCATTTAGGCGATTCTAACGCCTTCAGAACATGTCCACCACACCCACGCTGTGGACTGGAACATACTGAGGTACTACCACAACAACCCACGCACCCACTGCCACTAAGAATGAGGTTAGTCAGCACCTACGTCATCTCTGTTGCTTATGAGGTTACGGAAGATTCGTGCAACGGCGTTGCAGTGACGTTCTCTCAGTCGCAAAAACAACGACTCCGGTTACCTCCCTAACACAGAAATTAAGAGTAATGAACTAGTAATGTTATATTACTGTAAAAGCAACAGCCAGATTTTACTAGAATATCTTAAACAAAAATTATATCAACGTAAACAAATAATCAATAGCAATAGAAGTTTAGGAAAATTCCTTTTGTTTATTATCCTTATGGGTCATCAGAGTTGACTTATCACGATAGCTTTATTGGATTTTCCTCCACGTACAATTTTGTGACGTGTTGTAAGAGGCGTCAATATGAACACGTCACAGCTATGCCAGTAAAAGCCGTAAACATCGGGAGATTGAATTTGTCTCCTGCAAAATATTTTTCCAGTTTGAAATTTTCAGAGTAGATAAAGTCTGTTGCCACAGTAGTTGAAGCCTGTTGCCGTAAAGTGGCAGAAGCCTGTTGCATTGGTAAGCGAAATTTGTTGCCATAGCAACCGAAAGTTATTGCCATAGAAAGTGAAATCTATGTCCATGGTAACTGAAACTTGCCGTTGAAACTGTAGCCAGTAGTCATGATGAAAAAAGAGAGAAGTAATTATTGCTTTTTCAGAGTTTTGAAAATCAATTTCATATTTTCCCAGAAATTCCACTTTATCTACCGCTACATTTCGGAAGTTTTCCTTTTTTAACTACAGGAAAACAAAACCTTTTAAATCCTCTCTGATGGAATCTTTCTCTCGGTCCTCCTGAATATACAGGGGTGATGAAAGGGGTCCAGGAGCCTAAGCTGGTGTGTGTTGAAGATCAACAAAGGTTACTTAATGCCTTGATCCCCTGGAGGCTCGAGGTTTTCTCTCTCCCGTAGATGAAGTACCTCACTGCCTCGGGCCTCCAGCTCCCCGGGGTCACCAGCGCCTCGCTCCCTCTCTCACACCCATTTGTTCTCCTGTAGGTGCTTTGGGAGCCCCTTCTAGCCTCCCCGTATCACATATAGACACCATGCTCGCAGCGAACTCGCGTGACACATGTCTTTGATGGCAACTTTGAGGAGCCAGTGTTCCTCGCTCGAGTCCACTTTCCTCCCCCATGAGTCTCCTGCCAGGATGTATACTTGGTTTAACTTCTCAGGTAATTCTCCCGGGTGAGCTACCACCCTCCTTTCTCCCAGTAACACAAATACCTGGCCTACTCTATACTGTGACGTATTTCTCAAAACATACAACTGCCTGACCTCGCTACCTTCCCCTGCTCATCTCAACAGACTTCACTGACTACTCTCCCCCAATCTCGAAGCAAGTCACTATCTCCTCCTTCCCACCATACACTCCCGACCCACGCTACTTGCAAATACAAATATCTCTCACATATTTTCTGACAGATATGATGTTTCCATACATGTCCCCTCCAACTTTTGTCATCAAGCACAACAAGACATTTTCCTTATTATTATTTCTGAATTATCAATTTCGCTTTCGTTGCCGATACGAATATCATAAAGGACTTACTTCCGATGGTCGTAAGTGTGTTTTGGTCAAAGAACGTCCATCGTAGTGGGACAAACGGACGATGCCAGATATGTAGCGAGTTGAGACCCATATCATTTATTCGCACTGCGAGGAGTATGAGTGACCTTATCCCATATCTCTTGGGGTACGAGGCTCATCTCTGAGTCCTGCCGCTGGAGGAAGACATTCAAACTATGGCAGAAATATTTTGGAAAGAAACACTAACAGGAAAAAACTGTAAGCTATAATTGAAATCTGTGACCAGATCCCTTTTCCCAAATGATTCTTAACCTGCAAGATATATATATATATATATATATATATATATATATATATATATATATATATATATATAGAGAGAGAGAGAGAGAGAGAGAGAGAGAGAGAGAGGTGTGTGTGTGTGTGTGTGTGTTATTGTTCTTTATGTCAAGCTGTATATAAAAAAAAAATTGATTCACATATAGATATATCTCAATGTACATTCTAGCGCATACACAAATATACACATTAGGAAGCACCCTAATTCAACCGCAAAATATGTGAATCCACGAGCACACGAAATGCTCATAAGAAAGAGATAAATGATCATCACACATTATAAGCATACATGCATATCATATACTATGATATATTCACACACATATATATATAAACGAAATCAGGTTAGCCCTCACAAGCATACAGTCGACCATACACTAGCATACACACTGCAGCATACTCCAGACAAACTCGTAAATCACGACCAGAGTCCAGGTCCGGGAGGGCACTAAATCCAGGCCGCGTAGCATAGCAAGGCAAGGGAACCTGCGCCCATGCTCCCCTTGTGAACCCTTGGCTTCCATCGCCAAGAGTTAGTCTGCGACGCTGAGGTCGGTGAATTTCCTCCTTCTCGAGACTTTCCCTTGCCTTCCTCTCCTTCCACCACGCTTCCATCTAGCTGGCTCCAGCCTTCTATTCTACACCGCCCCTCCACGCCTTCCCTCTCCTATGTCATGGTATAAGTCCCCCACGAGACCTACGCCCCAGAACATACATCAGCCCACGCCCTCCGATCTCCAAGCCTCCATTCATGCCTCCCAGCCTCCAACCTCCCCTAACGTCAACCCTAAGTTCAATAATACACCTCACGCCTCTGATTCTCCACGCCTCCGAACCCTCCACGCCTCCGATTCTCCACGCCTCCCTTGCAGCTCCCTTTAGTGCCAAACCGCTCCCCCAGTCGTCCACTGGCACGGCTAAAGTCAGTGTTGACCTGCGTCCTCCTCCGTTCACTCCTCCTGCGCCTCCCCCTCGCCCCTTCCATACCTCCTCCGCACGTCGGCCGCACCCTCAGCCACACACGCCCACGTCTTCATCCACAGGTTCCTGGAAGGTGGTGTGATCCAGGGATTTAAAGCTGGGTTGTGTATCTGTATGTGTGGGAGAGTTTGGGAGAGTTGGGCGTTGTGAGGTATAGGTAAAGCAGGGAGATTACTGGTGAGAGGTAAGAGGTCGGGGCGGTCACAGGGCGAGGTCAGGGAAGCAGAAAAGAAACGTAAGTGGTGAGTGAGTGTGCTGGAAACAGGGAGGGTTAGTATGATTACTGTTTGCCTGTTGCGGGGATAGAGTTTTACGCTCATGTTGCCCTGTCCCATACCTTGGATACGTACCATACCTCTCCTTTCATGTGTATACACACAGAAACCCATCGAAAGCCCAAACCAGGTATCCATTTATTGATAGAAATATCGTGCCGCAGGTTAGCGATGGAGTTTCCACACCTCCCTGTAAATTTGGGGGCCTCAAGGAGCACAGCCACGGTGGGTAAATCAATGATGCCTCGATCCTAATGATGCAACGACTGCAAAGGAAACTTTGATACGAGCAACCCGCAATGCAGTTGCAATACTTTTGTTATATAAGGAAAATTCAAAGTCTTTTTCATTTCTGTATTACTATTCGGGTGTTCAGAAGCGCTACACTGTATCAGTCTGTGATTCTTTTTCTTTATTTCATGAATCTATATATTTCTATCTTTATCTCTGTGTTATATACTTATCTAAATCATCCACAATGTGTCTACATTGTCTATAACTTAACTATGTCCTCCATAAAGTCTCTAACTGTCGCCTTAACTAAACAGATAATGTTTCTAACAATAAGATAACCAGATATGACACAGTAACACCGAGGCTGCATTTGAATAATACATTATCAATATTCTGTCGCATTTCTCGCAATGTTGGAAATGCAGAAGCTTTTTTATTTCCCGCATCGTCGCATTGCTTCAGGCGACTCCAGCTCCCTTTCTGCGGCAGTTCCGGGAAGTATTTCACAACAATTACATCCTACATTACCCCTGGAAATGAGCCCAAAGAGAGCAGATTGACAATTAGCTTCCATAATCGCCCTACGATTAAATTTGCAAAGATTTCAGGGAATCAACAATCGCCTTCCCACAGAACATCGTTGATCCTCCTCACATCAGGACCAGGAATCCAAACCCACAAGTGTTACTCTCGTAGATTCCATACCTGACCAGTTCTGTGTAAATGCCCAGGTCACATGTTTTGCTAGGTATAAAGTTTTAGAGTCCTTACTTAGTGCTGTATGAGGATTATCATCAGGATTATAGAAAATGATAATCCTACTTAACATGACATGAAGCTTCTCTTTTGACGTGAAGCGAAGGATGAAATCATAATGTTACTTTTATATGAAATACTTTTTAATAGTCGTATTTCCTGTCAGAAAATAGTGAATGGGACACAGCATTTTAAGTGGTATTAATGACAAAATCAATCCCATAAGAGGCAGAAAAGATCACCTCCCCAGCCTGCCATTCGATTAAGTATCAAATCCCCTGCTAACAGGACACAAGTCAGATAGATTTTCGCAGAAAGTTACCAGATTTTTGTCCTGTGTTACCTAAAGATTCAGATTCTAATTAGGTGTGACGAAAAGATTCATATTTCGTGTTCAGCAGAGGGAGGAGATTCTACTGGTTCACAATATCAAAGAGATACAATGAGACCCACTCTACTGCATCGGTAAAAGTCAGATCTTATATCGAATGCGAATTAAAGATGCAGATCTCGTTTCCTCTTTCGCTGAATAGTTCCACTACTGTAACAGGCGAGAGATAATGAGATTCTATATCGGCCAGATATGAAGAATATATATATATATATATATATATATATATATATATATATATATATATATTTTCTCTGTATCCGCTATGCAGACTGTAGTAGCACACATACGGAGTATAGTCATATCTCACTATTGCGCGAATAGTAATGATAATATACAACACAGTGGCTTAAAAGACCACACGACTCATCTCCATTATGGCTAGGAGACGAGATGCGTGTGATCCCCTGCACTGGAAAACACGCCGATGTGACTTTCCAGACGCGGGAAGGTGCCACCCTTGATACACGCACATACACACACACACAAACATAAAATTAATGTTAAAATCATCTCACATTGATCAGTTAAACAACGTTAAAACATGTTAACCGATGCCTCCCTGGTCTTCCTTCATCAGAGACATCGCCTCTGTAATGACTTTTAGCTTCCCTCTGTACTCCGCGCCCTTCCACGCTAATATCTCAACCCTCTCTGTAATGAATGAACATTATATCCTCCACTCCTGTCGCGGCTGCACCTCCAATATCCTTTTTATAATTAGTAGTCTCTCTCTATCCTGTCTATTTCGACTAACCTCATAAATCATAATTCGTATCATCACTCACTGTGATGAAGAGAGGAATCCAGTCATTCATGAGAAATATAGACCTCCTTGTCTTATCTTTTTCTCTCTTACTGTTGCTTCTGTATTCCCCCAGGTGTCGTCAGGGGATCTCTCATATTCTCGCGCCAAACTCCAAAGTCTGTTGCTCCCTGTGAACTCGCTCCACTCTGCCAGAATCTTTCCTTTATAGTTTTGCTTCTTCGTCCGCCCACCTCTCCTCCTCTCATCATTGTTCCTCTTAAGACTCATCTAAAATTGTCCCCTGCCATTTGTGTTCATCACCTCCTTCCTCCTCACACCCTCCCACGCTCAAAGTCCTTCACTCGTTGATGCATTTACGTTAGCATTAGCCTCTCTGCTTATTCGTCTGGCTCTCAGTCTGGCTGTCCGTCTACTGGTCTCTTTTTTCCCACTGACACATCCTCTCTCTCTCTCTCTCTCTCTCTCTTGTTACTACAGCCTTTCTTTGCATCTCAACACCAGCTCCCACTAACCTTCAGTACTCTGTACACTTAAATCTCTTTTCTCTATTTTTCTCATTTCATTTACACTGTCGTCTTTCCACATATTGGAATTTTCTTATAAATCTATCCACATCCTCCCATGTACCTGAGTCCCTCTTGTTCACTTCAATTTTCACACAGAATAACAATTCCATTTCCTCTCTTTTCCCCTCATCTTCGGCGCTCTTGCTCCTGGCGAGGTGCTTGCCTGGGAAGGCTCAGCCGCAACACTTACAAGCTCGCGGGTAAATGTAATCAAAACATCATTTAGGGACTCGGAGACTAAACGGGCTGACATAAATCTCCTTCCACATTCTGGTGGAGTTATGAAGCCGAGTCGAGAAAGCCGTTTTTGATGCTCTTTTGTCTGACGAGATTAATTCCTGTGTTCCGGAGTGATCGAGTGTGTAAGCTGACGAGAGTTTGTAAGACCGGAAGGTCTTTAGATGAGTTTTGATATGGTTTTCAAAATAGAAGACTAGAAATTGATGTGTCATTCGGTGATGGTGAATACTTTGTCTGCCATCGTTGGAATAGAGAGAAAAAACAAGAGAGAAAGATCAATGCATAGATAGACAGATACATAGAGAAAATATAAGAGATGATTATTCTAGATGGATAGATAAATCAGTGGATGAATACATAAAAAGATAGAGAAGCAGCATTGATGGAAAAATAATGTACACGAAAACATTCTCTCCACCACCCGCCACACACCACAACCAGCCTCACTCCGGCACCCGCCACGCAATTTCAACCCAGCAACTTCCTCGTCCTTAGAGATACTTTGGCCCGTCTGCCATCACTTTTGACGTGTAGCATTTCAGGAAAAGTTCAAGAAGACATCAGGTTGATTTGAAACTCCCATTTCATCGTTCCTGGAGCGTGGAGCATCGCGGTGGATGTTTAGGAATTGGTACATGTTGGAGAGGCAACCCCGAGGGCAAGCAGGATATTTGGGTCGAGTGATCTGTGTAGCCAAGACCCAGGACTCTGATCAAAGCCCGCCTTCCTTCCTCTACACCCCCACTCCCTCTTCCCCTGCCCAATGCCCCCCCCTCCCTACCTCTTCTCTCAAGATCGGGCCATGAAGGTTACCGGAGACGACGTATGGACCCGCCTACCGCCCACCTGCTGCCGGGGGTCACATATTCTAACAAACTAACGGATGATTCTCCATAAAGTTGGAGAGGTAAATAAGTTGATACATACGGACAAACAATCTTACATACATACATACATGCATGTATATACATCCGGAATATAGCAGGCATGAAGCCATATAACTCCTTATACATCAAATCAACACATCAAAGGACACAGCAGAAGCCATGAATTACACAAGTTCTATTGCATTTCTCTGTCATTGAAAAAATGGAAAATTGTATGAAACAAACTAATCAACCGCAGAGGAAACTATCACTAGGTAGTGTGGCCGATGCGTCTAGGTTCTGTAGGCGATACTGTTGTTGTAGAAGCTGTGCAGTAGTGTTGTTTAGTAGTGTTACCTCTCAACCAGAGGCTGAAAGATTGACTGTAGTCATTGTTTGTCAATGGGAGTTGTAATTGTAACAAAACATGTAACAGGCGTAGTAGCAGTATTAGCAGCAGCAGTAGCAGTAGAGGCACCATAAAGCTGCATCAGCCTTATGAGTAGTAGTAAGAAAAATGCTTTTTCCCTCACCGATAGATACCCAATAAATACGGGGCGAATTATCACAAAATCTTAGAAAAATCTTATCATTTTAAAAGTTAATTACAAGCCTTAATGAATCTTAAACAATACTTCAACCCCAGATTCGTATTCAGTGTGCAAAATAGTCCTTATACTGAGGTGCCCAAGGAAATCTATTTTCCTGAGAAAAATATCAAAAATTGTAGGTAATAGTTCAGGGTATTTTTATTCCCCAGAATTTTTTGTTTGAAAACTGAAATATACCACAATGAAACTCTTCTACACTAAAATAATCACAGCAGTAAACTACAGTGGATATGCTCGTGGGTTCACTCACTCTGCCGCCACAAGCCGTCATTTTCTGGTGCCTGATTGCCAGGATAACTAGCTAACAGGATATCCAGCTACCGGGAAAAATATTTGAACTTTGTCAAAATTGCGGAATGCAATCTGCACAAATTCCAACAATCAGAACTGAGTACAATAGTCTTATTAGTAGTAATGGGAAACAGAAAAATAAGTACAATAACACACACACACACACATATATATATATATATATATATATATATATATATATATATATATATATATATATATAT
>JAYMFT010103433.1:0-13704 GCA_038088735.1 Panulirus argus
GTCTCTCCCACTGACAAAGCAACTCTCTTTGGTTCCCATTTCTCCTCTAACTCCACCTTGGATGACTCTAACATTCCTTCACCCCTTGATGCTCCTGTTACAAATCCTATGCCTTTTCCCATAATCTCTTTTTGGACTGTCTGTAAAGCGCTTCTTGCTCTAGACACAAGCAAGGCTTATGATCCTGATGACATCCATCCCCATGTACTGAAAGAGTGTGCCTCTGAACTTACACCTGTGCATGCTCGTCTTTCCGTTTCTCCTTGGAAACATGCTTTGATACATCCCATCCCTAAGAAGGGTGACTGTTCTGACCTCTCTAGCTATCGTCCTATTGCTTTGACATCTACCATTTCCAAAGTCTTTGAATCCCTCCTCAACTCCAATATCCTTAAACACCTTGAAAATCAAAGTCTTCTCTCAGATCGCTAGTATGGCTTCCATAAGGCAAGATCCACTTGTGATATTCTTTCCTATTTTACTAATGTCCAGTCATCATCCCTGAAAGATTTGCCCTTGACATATCTAAGGCTTTCGATAGGGTGTGGCACTGGGGTCTCATCTCAAAGCTACCCTCTTTTGGCCTCCCTCCCTCACTTTGCTCCTTTATATCTAGCTTCCTCTCAGACCAGTCTATCCCTGTTGTTGTTGATGGATCAGCCCTCTCACTTTTCTCCATCAACATTGTTATCCCTCAAGGTTCTGTCCTGTCCCCTACACTTTTTCTCCTTTTTTCAACGATTTTCTCTTTTCCACAAATAATCCAATGCACTGATGCACTGATGAATCAGCACTGCATATATCCACATCCTTCATTTCTGCTCCCTCTTCTCTCACTCGATCTGCATCTTGTCTTGACATAGTTTCCTCAATATACTCAGACTTGGACAGGATATCTCAGTGGGGTACACAAAATCTTGTTATGTTTACTGCCTCCAAGACCCAATATCTACCCATCTCTCTATCAAAAACTCCTCACAACTTCTGTTCTCTCCTTTGACGGTTCTGTGATTCTACCTCTTGACTCAATAAACATACTTGATATTACTGTAACATCCACACTTTCTTGGAAATCCCACATTACAGGAATAGCTAAGTCTGCCTCTAAAACACTGGGCGTCCTATTTAGATGTTGGAACTTCTCTTTTAAACAGTTGCTTCGTTTATATAAGGGATTGATTTGTCCTTGTCTGGAGTACTGCTCTCACATTTGGGGTGATTCTAGCTCTGTATCTTTACTTGACAGAGTTGAGTCGAAAGCGATCCGACTCATAAACTGTCCCAGGCTAACTTCCAAACTTGACCCCCTTCCCCTACGCTGCAGTGTTGGTTCACTTTCTTTCTTCTCTAGGAATTACTTTGGTTTTTGCTCCCAAGTTTTGGCTGCTTGTGTGCCCACATTATTAACTAGACCAAGCAACACTTGGTAAGCTGCTACATCTCGTGATAATTGTGTGGCCATTGGCAACTGAAGGATGGGTCATTTTGATACCTGCTTCTTTCCCTACACATCAAAGCTTTGGAACTCTCTACCTTCTCATGTTTTTCCTAATAACTGTAAACTGGAACATTTCAAAAGATTGGTCTTTCACTTTCTCAAAGATTCGTAATTACTTTCCCTTGTCTTTTCTTTTTCCATTTCATGATTCTCTCTAAATTTCAATTAAGGCCCGGCCCTGATGTGGACTTCAACACAGATCATATTTCATCTGTTTAGATACTAGACATTGGGGGGCAAAGGGTAAAGTGACGAGGTTATGTTCACTAAAATGATACAGAATTCTCCTGTACACTGTATATGATAACTTTTTGGTTGGATATTGACTACACCTCTATCATAGTTACTAAATACAGAGTGCTACAACCAAATAGTATTTGGACATATAGAATAAGAGGTCAAGGTTGCAAGATTACATTAACTATAATGGCACTAAATTCTTGTGAGCACAGTATTGCACATTTATAGAGAAAAGGATACTGACAAACACTGTACCCCAAATACTGCATAAAGATATGTTTATCTTATTGATTTGGGGAGGTCATAGGCCAAGGGTATAAGATGTATGTAATTCATTGCTAATTGATGTTTGTGTGCATGTCATCTGAAGACTTAACAAATTGATATTGACCAGATTTGTACCACAGTTACTATATGTAATGTTATGTATCTGACGGAGTTTTAGAGGATGGGGTCAAAGATCAAGGTCACATAATGACACTGATCACTGATATTAAACTATATGTAGGGGTCATAAGTGTTTTACATACATATGTTTTTGTTTCCTGCTGATAATTGATGTGCTGATCATAGGGATTAGAACACTGCCTATGGTTATGCAAATCATAGAAGAAAGGTATTATATTTTATCCATTATCATTGAGTTCCAGACAATATAAGATTTGCAGTTGCCCATGGTATTGTAGGAGCTGGTCACTGAATTTTGCTATAACCATGGACTAATCCAACCCTTCTTGCTTGGATGAATGCCATCCAAGTATTTGGAGATAGCAAGTGTTTTTATGTTAAAGTCCCATAGAATGTTATATTACAGTGTGCTCTTTTTGAATATTTTACAGAATCAATTGAGAATGCAGTTAATTTTTCCTTTTACTTTGTAAGAAGTATAGTCTTTTGTATGAAGTAATTGTCTTGATATAGGAATATGCCAGTTGTGTATATTAAATGCAAATATCATCATTTTCTCCAAAAAGATTTCTGACAATATTCTTTGGTTATGAGACGCATAAATTTTTCCCTTCTTTGGTAATTAAACAACAGAGCAAAAAAGGTACCATGAAGCAGTTAATTTGTATCTCAGAATCAAAATTGTTGTTGGATAAACCTGCTGACCAGAAAAGCATGATCTGTTTGCAGGTGACCTAAATGATATAAGAAATAAAATAGTATTTATGGTATGAATAAATGCATGTAGATATGAAAGTAATGTTGTGCCACCTCTGTGTTTTATTCAGCATGAGATATCATAACAGCCAGAGAGGAATGATTTAAAAATGATGTCAAATTCTTTAATCCCCTATCTTCAGTTGTCAGGTTTGCTGTCATGTTGACCCTGCCTGTTTACCCAAGTTTTTTTTTTTTTTTTTTTTTCTGAACTTGTTTTATCCTGTTATATGCTTTTGACTCACAAATCCATTTTTCTTTAGTCTTTGTTATCTAGCTAATGCTGTATACTTGCATAACTTAATTTTAAGAATTCTTGCACCCTGTTTGTTTCTTCTATCAGCTGATTTTTTTTTTAAGGATTTTATAAGTTAGCATAACTTGTTTGCTTATGAATATAGCAGGAACTTGTTTGCTTATGAATATAGCAGGTAGGTCATTTGCTGCATTATAAACTTAGGCAGAACATGTCTCTTAAATTTCTTTACATCTAGGTTAAGACATACAGTAATCCCTTGATTTGATGGACCCTGATATAACGGATTTCAGATTTAACGGACTGAACAAATGATAATACATTAATGGATGATAATCGAAAAATGAAAAAATAGAAAATCTCAAACACCACACCATGCTCATTTCATATCACACTTTGTTTCAGTCTCAGTCTGCCTCAAGCTGTCATGCAGTCAGGTTGTATACAGAAAAATGTGACTTATTTATTAAATGATTTTGCAATCCTTACAATTCAGAATGGCATCAAGTGATAGAGAAATTAAAAGAAAGCGTGTGAACTGTATATTGTATCAAAAAATGGTTACATTCGATTTAACGGACTTTTGACTTTAATGAACATCACCCCTCCCCCCATTAGTCCATTAAATCGAGGGATTACTGTACATAAATCCATCCTTTTAGGAATATAAAGCAGCTGAAATATCCTTAGAAAAATTGGCACTCCACTTATACCACATTTTTCTTCAGTTTAAGATTAGTGGAGATGCCTTTAGTGTGCTGTAATGCTGTCCATATATACCCTTGATGCCTGTTCCAACTGGAACTCCCTGAAGGGGATGGCCATGGCAATAGAGTCTCTGTAACTAGTAAACTTCATTGCTGCTTCTTTGCCTTTAGTGCCTCACCCTTAGCAGGCCACAGGCAGAGGGCAAATTTAATGCAGTGTTTGCAGAGACTTCTACCTAATGGTCCTACTGACTACTACCTACCTAATGCTTCTTCCTATTACTTCTACATAGTGTTTCTACCTAATGCTCCAGTCTGAATTTTCCTTCCTACTTCTGTCTACTACTACTACCATTTTACCAAATGGCAGGACTAATACATAATGCATACTGTAATGCAGACTACAGAAATCCATCCAAAGCTCAGGAACCCTATGGTATAGGAGTAGTTGTCACTAATAGAGATATCCATGAAAAGATAAATAAATCTGGTAAGAATCAGGAGTGTAGGATGATGAATAAGGTACATGTGCAAACAAGAAGTGAAAGGATTTTCAAACAGGATATTTCAAAGTTTAGAGCATTATAGGACTATATAGACGTGGTAAATTCAAAGAAGGGTTGAAATTACTTTTAAATAGTATTACCACATCTCATTGTCTTTACTTTTTTGAAATCCTTTCTCCACTGAAAAAAAAATGAATGTTTCTGTATTGATAGATAATCATGATATATTTGAGGCATATGCTGTAAATGGACTTGTTTTACTGTGCCCTGATATAAAAACCTAACCAGAGTCTTTTAGACTAAGTATTTGTTACATTTCCTTTGAGTTTGCTGTCACTTGGAGCCTCTCATGACATAACTTGGTATGACATGGTTTTTGTTGGGTGGAAATAATTGTGGTTGGAGAAAAATAGTGGCTTGGAATAGATGATTTTGAAATGATATAGCATCAGATTGTTTTATCATTAAAGGAGAATCAAGGGAATGTATGTCTAGGTTTTTTTTTTTTCCAGGAACAGGTGAAACAGTGGCCTCATTTGCTCACAAACGCCCTATAGCTGACATGTGTAATGCACCAAAACCAGAGCCCACCTTGCACAGCCAGTCCCCACAGACCAATTCTCAGGTTTCCCTCATACCTTACCGTATTTTCCTACCCCAGGAGTCCCCTTTATTTTTCTGTGGGGCTCCCATAGTGCTCAGGAAGTTGGCCACATTCACTGTATGGGACCACAGGTCGTACATTGTAGTGATGTGTGTGTCTATGTAGGGTGAGTACAGGGTAATTGAGCTGTAGGTATTTAGTGTCTTCATTGTGGTAGTTAAATCATGGCCGTGAAGGGTCTTGAGATATCTTGAATCAGTGATCATTGTGTTGTAGAGATGAGTTTTGTCCAGAGCATAGACAAGAAAGTGTACCTTCTATGTGTCTTGCGAGTGTAATATCAGATAGGTGTTTGTCCGATGTGAGGGATGTATAAGACTGAATTTGGAGGATCGTTGTTTAATGCTTGTCAAGTCACTTTGTCTGGTATATGTTCTGTTGGTATTGTGTTTGATGGTGATGCCAGATATATGACAGTAGGTTGATGAAGTGTGAAGCTGGGGAAAGCTTTTTATTTCTATTTGGGTGTGGGTGGAATTGCAATGGGAGGATCTTTGTTGTAGCCAGTGATTGTTCTGAGCTGTCTGTTTTATGTGGTTTGTGGCTTTGTTAAACAGTACTTTCTTTTGAGAGGGTGGGCTACCAGGCAGGTAAGGCATAGTTTAGAGTGGAGCAGATGAAATGTTTACAGAGGATCATGCAGGATCTTTTTCTTGTCCAAATCTGGAACTAGTCATTTAGTGTGTGTGTGTATATATATATATATGTGTGTGTGTGTGTGTGTGTGTGTGTGTGTGTGTGTGTATGTGTGTGTGTGGGTGGGTGGGTGGGGGGTTGAATGTCATGTGTCATATAGGTGCCTAGGATAGTTGGTGTTTTTCAAGGACAAAGTTGGGTATGTTTGATGGTATAGTAGTCCTGAAGGTATAGTATGAATGGGGAATGTGTGTTGGAACTGAAATGCTTGAGGACATTATGTGGTATGAGGAGGGTTGAGTGAGTTAGAAGTAGTAGGGTAAGGGTAAGATATAGGTTTCATAATAAGAAAAGTATGGTTGAAAAAGCTGAAGAGGATGTACTGTAATGATTTGGACATATGGAGAGGAGGAATGAGAGGCTGACTAAAGATGGTGTATGTGTCAGAAGTGGAGAGGACAAGAAGGGGGAGACTGAATTGGAGATGGAAGGATGGAACGAAGATTCTTATAGTGATTGGGGCCTGAACTTGCAGAAGGGTGTAAGCCATGCAAAGGATAAAGAGAATTGGAGCACTGTGGTATAAAGGGGTGGTATGCTGTCAGTGGGCTTAACCAGGTCATATAAAGCAATCAGAGAAACCAGAGAGAGGCCTGTAGGCCTTAACTGTGGGTAGAAGGCTATGGTGTCAGCGCATTACACATGACGGCTAGAGAGTAGGAAATGATTAACAAGTATGAATAAGTTTTATTATATATGTATTTTCCTTTCTTTCTTTCATTCTTTTTTACCATTTCCCACATTTGTGAGCTAGCACTAGGAACAGACAAAGAAGGTCTCATTCAGTGACATCCGTTCTCTAACTGTCATGTGTAATTCACCAAAACCACAGCCCCCTATCCACAACCAAGCTGTACAGACTTTTCCATAGTTTACTGCAGCTGCTTCATATGCCTTGGTTCCGTTCATTGGCATCATGATGACCCGTGTATACCGCATCACTCCAATCCCATGCATGCAATTTAATCTCTTGCATGTTTAGGTCCCAAGCACTCAAAATCTTTTTCCTTCCATCCTTCCATCTCCATTTTGGTTTTCCCCATCTTTTCCCCTCCACTTGTGACTCATATCCTCTTTGCCAACCTCTTCTCACTCATTCTCTTCATATAAACAAACCTTTTCAGCACACCTTCATCTCTCTCAACCATACTCTTCTTACTACCACAGCTCTCTTACGTAACCCTTCATTACTTACTCAATGTGTAAGAGATTTGCAGTGCAAGAAATGTTAAATATCTTGTGAAATTCAAAACTTATTGCTAAAGTTCTACCATGATCTCAATACACTGTAATGTAAATCTTTTTTGAAGCTCTGAAGTGCTGAAAATAAAGAACTTATACACCAAACAGTGTCAGTGCCAGTGAGCTTGATGGAAAATTTTTTCAGTGGCTTTTCCTAGACGATGCCACTTGGAGATATTTTCCTTGGTTTCAAAGTAAAGTGAAAGAGAAAAATGTGTGGACTAATATTTTTTCATTTAAGCTATATATTATTTTAGTGAAACGTAAGAAAAAGAGAGTAGTGAAAATCTGTAGGCATCACCGCTGAGGAGCCATAAACATGGATGATGCATTTGGCATGTAGGATAAAGACACTGGTGTCTACTACAGATATTTTCCCGTTATCAAAAATGTGAAGCTAAATCAGGAAAATAGGTGTGACGAATTAATTTCTTTAAATGACTAAATGAGAAGAAGTAATACTAAATGAGAAGAAGTAATATGAAATATAGAGAGAAATCACTCTGAGTGTGAAGCCCCTCCATCCTATGGAGCATTGGTCAGGAAGAGAAACATCTGTATTAGCCCACAGCAGCCTGATGCTATAAATAATCAGACACAGGAGAATGAAATGAATGATATTGGAGTGAGTAGAAGAGAGATAATTGAGTCGATAAAGAGTAAGTAAGGGAGGGGATATATATATAGAGCTGAGAAAAGTGACAGTGTGAACACTAGAGGACAGCAAAGGTATAATTTGTTGCTGAGAGGAAGAATCCTTGATATTTAAAGAACAGAATAAAAATGTTGATGTACAAATAAGCCAAGTTGTGAGAAGTTAAATTAGTAAAATAGATGATAATAATAATGATAAGAAAATGGCAGTAATGATAATAATGATAATGTTTAGAGAGATACTAGTAAAGGTTGTACCTATCTAATCCGATGGTTTATGGTCCAGCAACTCTCATGGTGTGGCACATTTTGAATCTGCCACCATTACTTTGTGGCTGTGCCTCCAGGGTGGCGCTGTTGGCAAGTTAGCAGCACTAAGGCACCAAAATCTGTTTATACTGCAACCAAGCTAATTAACAGTCCTGTTAATTTCATATATTCAGCTGTATTTTAGCCCTTCAGGATGTCATCTAAGAGACTAAGAGGTGCAGAAGATGGTGCTAGTGCTAATAAGCATAAGCACAGATTAATATCAGTGATTGAAAAGGTGGTGTTACTGAGAAAATTAGATAAAGAAACTTCTGTAAAGACTTTGTGTGAGTACTGTGATTTTGGATCATCAACTATGTATGACTTAAAGAAACAAAAGGAGCAGATAATTAATTCTTTGCTGGAAATGTAAGCCAGAAAAGTTTAAAGTTTCAGAAAATTTTGAAAGGTGCCAGGAGTACAGAATTATACAGTGCACTTATAAATTTGTTTGAGCTCCAACGTAATGAAGTTGAAAACATTTCTTGGGAGATGCTTATCTGTGACAAAGTTTGTGGATGAATTTGCACAGTTAGTGGCTGCTGAAAACTTAGCCCCAGAATGAGTGTATAATGCTGATGAATCTGCTCAGTATTGGTGTCGTATGCCACGAAAAACTCTTGCCCAAGAACTGAGGAGCCTCCATCTGGGAGTAAGGATTCCAAAGATAGGGTAACATTTCTTGGCTGCAGCAATGCTGCAGGAACACATGAAACCAAGCTGACGGTAACTGGTAAGAGTGTTCACCCAAGGGCCTTTCAAGAAATGAAAATTCTTCCACTTATCTACTGTGGCACTGAAAAAGGGTGGATGACAACTAAACCTTTTCTTGAATGGTTTGAAAATTACTTTGTGTATGAAGCTAGGGCACATTGTAAAGGAGCATTCAAGCTATCCAGCAGTGCCTGACAGGCACGAGTATTAAGTCCATCATCAGACCCTTTGTGGCAACTTTGACTGGCAAATCAGTAGATTGCCCTTGCTCGTAGTTGAGTGAAATCACCAGACACTACCCAGTGATTTGACGCCAGGTCTGGAGCAACAGCACTGCCAGCCACAAAAAGTTACCACTCTTTGCACCATATAGTTTTCTACACTTGTTCCTTTTTTTTTTCTTTTTTACATGCACAGCAGTCAATGTGCTACACAGCAGTATTTTTTCCTTTCAACTTTGCTGTGCACACATGGTGATACCGCACTTGTGTCTTGCCAACCGCCTACTGGCTACTGTACCACTTGACTGCCCAACCACCTCAACAGTGTGGACAATAACATAGGCATGCTCGATAGTACTTTGCCCCGTGAAGGTACAGCCCGCCAGGAACTGCCCGATAGTGTGAACTTGGCTTAACTTTGTTGGCCTCGATCCAAAGTGTAAAATATTTTTTATTTTAGATAATTGTCAGGCTTACCCCAAAGCAGAACCTTGTTTGGAAGCATTATTGGTTATATTATTTCGAGCTTTAAGCTCTGCTCTACGTTTGATAACACAGCAGTATGTATGTGGAATGAGCTAGCAGGACTAGGGGTTGGGCATGTGTTTACATAGGGGTTCCCTTAGGGGTCAATTTCTGTTTTCCGGCATTTTCTGTGTTCCGGCAGTGGTCAGGTCTCAAGGTTTGCGGAATACAGAGGTTCAACCTGTAGTTGGATACAAGGTAGTGAGATAAGGTATAAAAAGGGCAATGCATAGTGGAGAGAAGAGATTAGAAATGTTATGGAAGAGAGGAAAGAGGCATATGATGGAGTGCTCAGTAGGAATGTACCAGTGGAAGTTCAGCAAAAGAGGGAAGAATACAGAATACATAAAAAGAATGTGTAGAAGCTGAAAGAGGAAAGCAAAGAAAGAGTAGATGAAGATTTTGGAAGAAAGTTAAGAGAAAAGTTTTGGGATGATAGGAAACTATATTGGAAGGAGGTGAAAAAGTAAAGAGGTGGATGTAAGAGTGGAAATGTTGATGTGCGAAGTAAGGAAGGGGAATTGCTGAATCAAAAGGAGGAAATGAAAGGAAGATGGAAAGAGTATTTTGCAGAATTGATGAATGTGGGAGAAGGGAGGCAGGAGTTGTTACGTGCATGGATATGGAGGAGGGAAGAAAGAGGATACAAGTGAAGGGGCCTATAGCAAAGAAGATAAGAGGGGCAATAATTAGGCTGAAGGTAGGACAGACACCTGGAGTGGATGGGATTACAGCTAAAATGATGAAATAAGGAGGAGAAAGTGTGATAGAGTGGATGCATCTTGTATGTAATTTAGCATGAAAGCAGAAGGTTGTGCCTGAGGATTGAGTGAAAGCTATTATTATTCCTTTATTCAAAGGAAAAGGTGCTAAAGATGTATATAGCAATTATAGGGGAATAATTCTGTTATATATACCAGGAAAAGTGTATGCAAAAGTATTAATTAACAGTGTGATGGAAGTGACAGAATGCAGAATAAGTGAAGAACAAGGGGGTTTTAGGAAAGGTAGAGAAATGTGTGAATTAGAATTTTGTAATAGAGATGACCAAGGAAAAGTATTTAACAAAAGGTAAGTTGTATGCAGCTTTTATGGATCTGGAGAAAGCTATTGACATAGTCAAGTGGATTGCTTTGTGGGATGTGTTAGGGATATGTGGTATAGGGGGACACCTGTTAGATGGTGTAAAAGCCTTCTACAGAGGAGGAAATGCATATGCAAAAGTGGATGGAGAGCTGAGCGAAAGTTTTGGGACACATGTAGGTGTGAGGCATAGCTGTGAGATGTCACTGTGGCTTTTTGATATATATATGTATATATAAAGAGAGAGAGAGAGAGAGATGAAAATCACACTAGTCCATGATTGCAGTTATGAAGGTGAAATCGCACTTCAGTAGGAGTTCACAGAGTTTTATATAACATGCAGTTTATCTATACATGTGTGGCACGACTAGTTTCGTAGAGACAAACCGCCTCTTCAGGTGCCAATAATCAACATAGTTATTTAAATCCTGACCACACACCACGCCCGGTGTTATGGTATCGTCTACTGCCCAACACATACTGGCTGTTAAAGGGACTTTGTAGTGCCAGTGGGGGTTGGGATGCCGTGTGGTTATGAGAGTAGGTGGGGGGTGGGTTAGACCCGGGTAGGCGAGTGCCATATGGACAAGAAAAAGAAATTTAATTTTTTTTTATTTTAGCTGGGTGATTAATGATTGGATGGGCTTTCAAGTTGCTTGGGGACAAAATTAAGATCCTATTATTAGCAATTGGTAGGGGCTCAGCTATGTTATATGTGACTTAGTCAGTATGTATAGGAAATGATACCACACTATCCTGACCCACATTGACCGTTGTAAGCGGAGAGTGATTTATGGTGGGGGGGAGGGAGGAGGTTGGCCTGGGGAGCTGGGTGAGTCCAAGCCGATTTGTTTGATATTCTCAATTTTAGACAATTCTCCCATAATGATTTGGTTAATGATAGGATGGGCTTTAAAGTTACCGTGGGACAGATTAACGTTTTTGGTATTAGCATTGATGATCGCCTCAATAATATTGCGAGTACAGTAATCTCCAGAAGGATAAAGAATAACTGGGTTATCGAGATCTACAGGATGGTCTTTATATTGACAATGTCTTGCAATTGCATTATTGCAATCACCCCTGCGAACAGATTGCTTGTGCCAATAGCATCTCTCAGTTACAATTTTACCAGTCTGGCCAATGTATAAGTCATTACATACCTTGCATTTGACGGTGTAAACTCTCCCAATTGTTGAATGATTTGGTCTGTTCCTTATTAAGGTCTTACTAATAATGTTATTGTACTGGAAGGCAACCTTACAAGCATTGCTCTTTAATAAACTTATAAGATTAGTCAAGTTGGGAGAACAGGGAAGAACTACACACTTAGACCTATCATCATTTGTAACATCTTTGATAATGGGAGCATAAAGTCTTCCTTGCTTTCCAGTAAGCGTTGTTCACAAACCAGTTAGGGCAGTATAACTGCCTAAATATATGCCTCATAAGACTACATTCCTCTCTCTCTCTATATATATATATATATAAATAGATGTAGATATAACAACTCTGTAACCTATCGTCTCACAACAGCTGACAATGGTGGACTTCCTAATGTACGAGTTCCTGGACCAGCACCTGCAACTGGACGACACCTGCCTCCGAGACGCCACCAACCTACAGCAATTCATGCAACGGTTCCGTGACCTGCCACCCATCCAGGAGTACATGGCATCGCCCAGGTTCATGAGCAGGCCGATCTTCAACAAGTACTACGCCTTCGGGGGTGAGGAAATATAGGCTATGTCATTTACACAGTGGCTGACAACTGTAAACACGACGATGTAAATACAACCGTCATTTGCCATTGTTCGTATTCAGTCACTCTCTACGCGTCAAAAGGGAGGAACATCGAGTATGTGAATGGCGTGAAGGAAGCTTAATATAAAGAAGCATTATACCAGCTCTCACATTGTTAATCTGTCCCGTAGTAGACGATTTATTTCCTGGATCAACTTTTTGAACTGCTGTACTCTGTGTTCCCCTTGCTGACATTTTTTTTTAAACAGACTTTTGCCTTTTCTTTTAACGTATCATTACCAATACATACCATGATATAGTCCATGAGGATTGGCTGTGGATGTGTTCTTGATGTTATTTCCAACGGAGGAAAAGGCTGTAAGTACATACAGTATTTGTATAAAAAATATCTTTTCACAAAATCATTTCTTCTGTAAATCCATAAATAAAGCAATATAAGCATACAGTGAGTTATAGGAATTATATAAAAATGTAAATCAAACATTAATAAGACTTTAATGTATGACAGGCAATATATATATATATATATATATACATATATATATTTTTTTATACATATTCGCCTTTTCTCGCATTAGCGAGGTAGCGTCAAGAACAGAGGACCGAGCCTTTGAGGGAAAATCCTCACTTGGCCCCTTCTCTGTTCCTTTTTTGGAAAAGCAGAAACTGGAGGGGAGGATTTCCAGCTCCCTCCCCTTTTAGTCGCCTTTTACAACATGCAGGGAATACGTGGGAAGTATTCTTTCTCCCCTATCCCCTATATATATAGATAGATAGACAGATGGAGAGATAGCATTAACAGGATGGCCTTGATTAGGGCCTCAGCTGTCTGCGGCATCTCACCTAAGTAAAGTTAATAAAAATATGCCAGTAAAATATCAACAAAATCTTTAAAAGCCTCTCCTAGATGCCAAATTGAGAGTGGAAATATACTAACACTTGATTTGTCAGCTGCTGTGAAACACATGGCCACTTGTTGTACCTTCTGTTTGTTGATATCTTATGCCAAGTTAAGCATTACTCAGTCAGGTATAAGACTGGGATATTTTGACTAGAATGTGGGCTGTAAGATGAATTAAGACCTAGCCCTGATTTGGACTTTTGTCTGTGACTGGAGCCTTCAGCATAAGAAAAAAGATAGATGAGCTTAAGTTCTCTTGACTTTTTACAATTATATTACCTACCTTTACATTAATCAATCCTACATATTTCTTTTCCTCAGTATAATACAATTGCCTTATTACATATAATTTAGTAATATAAAATTGTACAATATCCCCTTGGGATAGGGGTGTAAGAATACTTCCCCCGTATTCCCTGCGTGTCATAGAAGGCGACTAAAAGAGGCGGGAGCGGGGGGCTGGAAGCCCTCCCCTTCTTGTATTTTCAATTTCTGAAAAGGGAAACAGAAGAAGGAGCCAGGCAGGGAGTGCTCATCCTCCTCGAAGGCTCAGATTGGGG
>JAYMFT010103444.1:0-13704 GCA_038088735.1 Panulirus argus
ACATTCTCTCTCTCTCTCTCTCTCTCTCTCTCTCTCTCTCTCTCTCTCTCTCTCTCTCTCTTTCTAAGGCGACACCTGTACTCTGCTTATTAAACTACAGGTAGGTACTGATATTACCTTTGTAATTCCGGTTGTACCCTCTTCTCTTCCCGGACATCCGCGGCAGACGCTCTCCCTAAAAATCCTTTTTACGGTTAGTCTTTCGACTTTTCCTTTTACCCCTCGAAACACATTACCTCACGTTTCACTTGCCACCCGTCACCTGTGTGCATTGAGGCACTGTGTGGAAAGGTCACTATGTGGGAGGGTGAAAACACTTTATGTTTTTCAAGGGTTAACGCTACTGTCCAGGTCACTGTTGAGACTGTGGTAATTAATCTAAAATGTAATCCCACACCCAGTTTGTATAATGTCAGGACGCCTTGAGGTATTTAGTAGGATTTAGTAGGCAGGTCTAACTGTAGAATATTTATGGGCATTTAAGAACAGAATCAGGCCAAGGACTGAGTCTTATGTTATGAGTAAGGAAGACGGTGCTTCCTCACAGAACAAGTATTCTTCTTGCAGTTGGACAGTCTTTTTTTCTTTTTTTAATCTATTATTCAACCGCAGATTTTTTTTTTTGAAAGCCATTGATAGTGTCCATTTGTGAGATTCTTAAAGAGAGAGAGAGAGAGAGAGAGAGAGAGAGAGAGAGAGAGAGAGAGAGAGAGAATTTTTCCTAAAGGTTTTCAACCCCAGGTAATTGCGCGTTCTTCAAAGTTTCGTTCGCGAAGCTACAACATCCTTCTTTCCTCCAGTTCTCGTTATTCTCGTCCTTCACTTTCGTTACCTTATTCATCTGCTATTCATACCCATCCTGCTGGTGGTTATCCACTCATTGCTGTTCCTTCACTCTTTACTGTACTCTGGCTATTGTCACAGCTTGATTTTTTCCCCTCTCTTTTCTTGTATCTATTAACTTGTTTATTTTCCTGATCCCATTGATTCGAGCATCATATCCGCCTACAGACATGGTTTAGTCTTCCCATTGTTCTGGACCACCTACAGGACACTGTTGCATTGCCCTACCAACCACCTGCAGGGCACTGTAGCATTGCCCGACCACCTACAGGGTACTGTTGCATTGCCCGACCACCTACAGGACACTGTTGCATTGCCCTACCACCTACAGGACACTGTTGTATTACCCTGCCACCTACAGGACACTGTTGCATTGCCCTACCACCTACAGGACACTGTTGCATTGCCGGACACTTAAAGGACACTGGTGCATTGCCCGACGCTTTGCAAGACACAGCTACAGTGTTTAACCAGCCACCGGACGCTATTGCCGTTTCATATTAACCATAGTAAGCTGCTGCTGTGTTCCTCAGCAACTCGATACTTCTGCTGTGTCCCGTTAATCCCCGCGCACCGCTGCTGTGTTTTACCAGCCACATAACACAGCTGCTGCGTTTACCCTCACCACAGGACAACGCTGCCCGGGACCACAGGCCTCACAGATTACAGTCAGGAATCAATATGTTCGAGGGGTTGATGGTGCTCCAGTCTAATCTTGAGGAATAATAGAAAGAGTCGCGCTTCAAAAATGATAAGAGAGGCGAAAAGTTTTTTTCTTTTCTATTTTGCTGAGGCTCGCAGAACCGCTTGGCCCTAAGGGCGAAGACATAAAGTGGGTTGAGGAGGTAAAGAACCAAAGGGGAAGAACCAAAGGGGAAGGAGGAGGAGATTGGAGGGGATAGAGGTGGAAGAGGGGGTAGGAAGAGGAGAGTTGTTAGAGGAAGGAGAGGACAGGAGGAGGCAAATGATGGTGGCGCGTAATGGGATGATCAGAGGAGCGAAGTAGAGAGGGAGTGGCAGATCAAAGCGCTGTACGAGTCGCGTAGGCGGCCTCTCAACCCGTGACGATGGGAGAGGAAGAGAGAGAGAGAAAGAGAAAGAGAGGGAGGGAGGGAAGTGCGAGCATCACACGACATGTAGAAAGAGAGACGAAATCAGTTGCTTAATCATCCGCGTAGGCGGCCTCTCTCACTCTCATGCTGAGAGAGACAGAGAGAAATGAGAACATCACACCAGATGAGAGAGAGCTAAGGTCAAATAAGGTTAAACGAGTCATCGGTTGCGGAGGCGGCCTTTCTTTAATATGACGGCGCGGGAACGATGGGGGTGAGAGTGGGAAGGAACGAGGGAGTGAGAGTGGGAGAGAATGAGGGAGTGAGTGGAGAGAGGTACGTCAATTCTCACGTCGAGATCCTAGGAAATCAATACATCAACACAGGCGGTAGAACGTCATAGCCATTTTTTCCCGCTGGAATCATATTCGAAACACTGAAGCTTGTCTGAGAAATGTCTGAAGCCTTTCTGAAATATTACTGAAACATTTGAGAGCATTAGGTTATGTCTGAAATAATATCTGACGCATAAATGATTGTGTTTTAGCATATCTGTAACATGTCTGAACATATTCGAATCACTGCAACAAGTGTAAAGCATGTAGGAAACAGGAATGAAACAGTTCTGATACGTACATGAATCATTTTGCCTTGTGCACTTTTCCTCTTTATTGTTACCTGTACGCCTTTTTCCTCCTTGACGAAAAATCCTCGCTTGGCTCCTCTTCTGTGTCTGTGTTTTGCAAAGTGATGGTGCAGGAGGGGAGGAGGACTTCCATCTGTTAGTCTTGTCCTATTGGCCACCCATTATGACATGCAGGAGGCACACGGCCAGTTTTTTTCTCCCATGCCCCCGAGTGACTCTGGTATGAACATCAGAAGAGGGTTGGTTCCATTTAAAAGACAGTATTGCTACATAGACTAAATCTGTATCGCTACTGGGACCAAATGTGTATTGCTGCTTGGACTACTTGAACCAAATGTGTATTGCTACTTGAGCAAATGTGACCACAAGGCTCTGATCCCTTATGGACAGACCCTAAGTCAGCTTGAAGAACCATATAGAACCCCTAGGGCAAAGTACGGTCTGGGCCAAGCTAGCTAAACGAACCGTCTGGAACCACGAAGGTCAAAGTATGATCTGACCAAAGGCGAGAAGGTGAACCACCTAAGACCAAAGACGTTTGATGAAAGCCTGGCCAGAGTTGGTATTCACCACCTGAAGACAAAACGACCAGGGGGAAAAAAAATCTACCCAAAGTCGGTACGCAAGGCCCAGGTGAGAAGAAAAAAACTTGGGGAACATTATCAGCGGTAGGAAATAAAAGTTATAGCAGAAATTGTCGTGACATGAATTTCTCCGATTTCCCTTAGCAAACGCTGTCGAGGTCGGCATGGTGAAGGGGTATTAGGTAGCCTAACTTGAAAGTTTAGGAACAAGAAGCCTCTTGGCTGCTGAGAATAGGCAAAGAGACAAGACAGTGGTCACAAAAGTTCTGAGGTGGATTGGGTAATGAATGAATGATCTGTTTGAGGAAAAAAAATCAAATCAGGATTAACTTTGGGGAAGTTTGATGTCTTAGCTGTCGATTTTGCTTCTGTATTCTATACTGGCCACAGAAATATCAGAAGGTAGACGAAAAGATTAATGAAATGAGGTAATTCTGTTATGATTTTCAGTCTTTTGGGACATTACAGCTATCACTGCCGTCTCAGCTAACATAAAAAAAAAAAAAATTAGGTGTTTCTTGGCCTTCCCAAGAACAGGACAATACCCTTAGGCTACATCCCGGGTCAGAGGCCCCAACATTTGGTCCACCATGTATCTAGGATACGGCAGTCGAAAGAGCTGTGAAATACTTGTGAAGTGTAGAGTGAGAGTCACATATTGCAATGCAGCAACAGTGGTAACCAATGGATTACAGGAACAACACATTTTTAGCCAAGTGTTACCCAAAATATTCAGTGTGACATATAGTATTCCTATTGAGAGGCGTACTCATATAAAGACAGTGTGGACCTCCATTCTTACTTGCACTTATACCATAGATTTCAACTCAAATCACATTACCCAGAAATGCTGAAAGAATCAATTAGACCTGAAGATGGTGCGAATACTGGAACGGGACTGTTGACCTCAAGTTTACGGGTTGACTTTTGCCGGCATGACTGACCGACAGGTAACTGTTTTATTCAGAGGATAATCAGCGGATCGGTATGGTCTTGATGGAAGCTTGTACTGGGTAAAGATGGGCTGCTTCACTCATCCTAGTTCTTAAGACGTTTGCCTGTAGAGAGCTCGATTTCAAAATGTACCAACTGTGCATTTCTCAAACTGAGGAAGTCTGGGTTGAGAACTACCCAGCCCTTTGTCTTCATGTGAATTAAAAGGAACAATTTCGTGACTATAAAGCAATGTAAAGTGGTGTAGTATTGCTGGGTGTAACACGAATGTACTCCCCAAGTGTTCCTAACAAGGCAGTCGTTACAACAGCGACGCGGTAATGGCCTGTTGATGACAGCTGGCCTGCAGGAGTTCCGTATGCACAAATTAAGGATTGAATTATTTGATGCAAATTACAGACACAGGGACGTGACACAGACGGCCGGTGGCCACAGCTCAGATATAACAGCCCAGTCAAACAGCTGGTTACCACAGGTATGTCGAACACGTTACAGCGTTACAGCGTTCGGTATGGGGTTGTTAACGAGCGCTCACACAATACTCCCACCTGCCCAGGGCAAACAGTTTAGAAGCCATCTATCTGCAAATACTTACGGTTGGTGATTATAACTTGATGTTGACGGCCTTAATGACCCTGGCAGTTGACAGGCTTTAAGCCCAACATAACCAGCCACTTAATCCAACATCATACACATACGTTGCCCAAAGACCCGGGCCTTACTAAGTCCCGGCGAATCGCCTTTGAACCGATAACCAATATTTTGTGAGCATGTCGAACTAAAATAATTAGATTTCTGGCTTAATGACCACTCGGCAGTGTATAGCAGTTAGATCCAACAACATACAGCGGTGCTTAAAAGGATAAATACTGAGTGAACGCTTCGTACCGATAGCGGAAAGCGTCTCCATGACCAGCAAGTCCTGTTGTTCTCTAAGGCTTTGGCTTATGGCTGGAAACATGAAAGTATAATCTATTTAGGTATGTACTTATTCATCGTGTGCGTGCCGTTACTCTGGAACTTGACGTGTATATATCAATGTACATAAGAAACGTGAAGCCTTCGATTTAATTATAAGCACAATTTTAAACGAAAGGGATGCTGCCCGTGTCATTCGCGGTGTTAAGTGGGCGATAGTTTGGACAAAATAACGGAGAAAAAAATTAGACCACTTGTGCATCAGGCCTCCACTTCTTCCCAGCCACACTCACAAGATTCATATACTTGTTTATATATCACACACACACACATGTACGTACGCGACATGGCAACACGCAGAAACACACTAGTGGAACTAAATTATGCTTACCCTCTATTTATAGACAATTATCTCGACGCTTAGAACCAGTACTTTCGGATAATGGAAATTGTGTTTACCTTATCGCGTATTCTTCATAAGTGTGGCTTGCCCAATACCCCTCGTTCGTACAATAGAAAATTTAAAAAAACATTTCATCATATCTCGAATGTTTCTTGGAATGGCATTGTGTTATAAATCTACGGAGTTTTAACATCAATGTTTGTGTAGGGGGTTGTGTGTTTATTGAAAACGGTGTTTTAACTCTACGTTGCTTTAACATCAAAATTTGTGTAGAAGTTGTGTGTGTCTATTAAACACAGACTAGCAACACCAAGTCAGTCTAACCTAATCGCAGTTGTTCACATGCATCTACATTTCTCAGACTACAGATGCAGCGAAATAATTTTATGTTCAAATAATATGGACAGAACATCATTAGTTAGGGGTAGACCGGTTGCTGGAGAGGGCTGGCCAAGGACAACACAAAGTTTCTGCAAGACTAAATTTCGCGCAGATGTTATTGAAGGGTAAATGGAATTTAAAAAGGCCAAGCGTTATTATTTATTGCCTATATTAGATGTTCATGCAACCATTCGAGTACAGACGTTTAATTTTCACACATATTATTGTACATAATGTGTTTCAAACAGAAATTGTACAACAAAATTAATCCAGTAATTTGATATTGCGCGAGAAGAAACACCTTCCCAGCGTAGCAGCCTGGGAGGCACTGAACCTCGTGTTCCCGTGGGCTACCGGACCTCCGACACCTACACTACGCAGTCGCCATGGATGAAGGTTGCCATGGAATTATTTACCCCGTGTCTCTAATTGTGTATTTCCCCTTGCGTATATGTATGTAAACACTCAACCTACACAAATGTTCCTAGAAAACAAGACGATATTGTGTTAAAAAAATATTAAAAGCCTTGATTTTGAGACTATTGGTAAACGCTGGAAAGATATTCTGAATATTTGACGTCACGTTCATGGCGCAGGATGATGCCATGGGCAAATTGTTTCATTTTCCACCGTCTTTTTTCATGGGAAAACCATAACACTGTCACGAATAAGTTACATCAGTCATTATGAAAAGCAATTTTCATACATGTTACCTCACTTCATAAATGTGTAATACTGAATATATTACCGGTATGCAAAACTTAGAATCAAAGCGTTACGTTTGGTAACACTTAAAAGCTTAACTCATCGTTCAGAATAACAGATGGGTGACGTGTAGGTCAACCAGGCAGGCGGCCACGGTCGTCCAGGAGTATTTTATGGACCAGTTTTAGGCTGATTCTTTGAAAGGTCACATGCACAGGGGGACTTTACTTTGTCTAAAAGTATCCCTAGCATTTAAAGGTGTAAAAGATTTTCGTATTAGGGGACGTAGTTTTTAACAATGAAGGCCGTATTATAGACCCCGGGCAGCTGTTAGGCCTAAGGCCCAAACAACTAACCAACTCAATTCTTTGCCACCATAAGGAGAGGGGGCTTTGGGTGTGGCTAATTGTGTCTTTAGCAGAGTCCCGAAAAGCACCTCCAGGTCGTAAGGAAATTACTTACTTAATCTTAGTATATAAATATTCATCAGCCTTTGGCCATCAATTCAGCTCAGGAAGCCGCACTGGAACCCCATAAAACAACGCCACCTGATGCCTGGAAAATTTATAGTCCATTCACCTTAATGCCGCGAGCAGCGCAGCCGAGCATCTGCTGTTTTATCAATTCAGTGAGTAATCAAAATTATGTGAACTCTGGTCCATCTTATCCCCTCAATCTTGAGACTGTCTCTGGCTACATATGCTGTCACTCGCCACTTGTCAATGGCAAATATGTGTATGCTGTTGCCTTCCACCTGCAAGCAGAAATATATGCAGACATCCACCACATGTCTCTTGTAATATATGATGTCACCCACTTCATGCCTGTAGCAAATTATGCTGTCATCCTTCCCCCTCACTGCATACTCACTGAGGAAATGGAGTTACTATGGATTCGGTACCCCATGATTTCTATGTTTTTCTGTTTCTTTTTCCGTTTTTGAATCTATGCCAAAATGATTCTACGTACCATTATTTTATCTTATTTTTTTTTAATTTTGACAATATGTAACTGTGTTGCTCACGAAATATATTAGCTTCCTGAGTTGAAAAGTATGGTAAAACGATAGAAGATTCTTTGTCACTAATTTCTCAGGAACTGCTACACATAGCAATGCCTTTCAGTTTTACCTCATTCTTCAACAATAAGAAACGCATCACTAAGTGTAAAACTTATTACGCTTCGTATCTTTGAGAGAAGTCAATATTGACGAATACAAGAACACTCGTGATATCATCATTATGATGACAAAGGAAGTTTGAGGAAGATAAGATGCGATCATTCCTATGGAAATTACCATGGAAACTTCAACAAGGGGAAAATGGTGTCTATAAACATTTGAAAATTACTTTTTTCGATTATAAAACGAACATTTCATAAGTGTTCGCCATTTTCTTTTTTTATTAGTTCTAGCAACCTCACTGGATCACCATGAGAATCGGTACCTGGAAAATGTCTTATATATGCGCATAATTCCAGAAGGTCATGGATGTGTTCCGAGCACCTGTCTGTTCCAGGTGGCGGTTGGATATAAAAAGCTCTGAATATCCTCCCCCCCACCCTGGATTATTGACTGGTAGGGACCAGGTTTCTGGGGAGCTGAAGAATTTGTGAGTGAAGGTGGGGGAGGCGGGTCTTGTACGACCTGTGAGAGTGCAGTGAGTGAGAGAGAGAGAGAGAGAGAGAGAGAGAGAGAGAGAGAGAGAGAGAGAGAGAGAGAGAGAGAGAGTCTTGGGGTTAGGCCAGTGTGTGCTACTCCCACTCAAGATGCGATACGCAAAACAGCTGTGTTACTTGGGTGTCTTCGTTGTCATTTTCTGACCCTTGTGACAACACAGGCAGCCATCCCACCACCCCTCCGTGTGGCAACGTATCTTATCATCCACCACCCACCTTCCGTCGCATCGTGTGTTATCACCCAACACCTCTCTGGAGTAACGTAAGCTGTTGTCCACCACCACTATGTAGCAACATATGCTGTCATCCACCACCTTTCTGTGGCAACATATGTTGTCACTCGCCACCTTTCTCCAGTGGCATGCTATGATCCAAAACCTCTCTGTAGGGAAGATATGATGTCATCCACCAACTTTCTGTCACAACATATGCTATCACCCACCACCTCTCTGTTACAACTCCTGATGTCATCCAACACCTCTGTGTTACAGCTCCTGATGTCATCCAACACCTCTGTCACAACATATGCTGTCAGGCACCATCTCTCTGTAGCAACACATGCAGTCATCCACTACCTCTCTGTCACCATATAATTGCTCACCACGATGGCACGGCAGCCTAGCTCCTACCAACCACTTTGGAGAGGGAAACCAGACACATGTCGTTCGTGGGCAGAATTTGTCCAAAGTTCTAACGCGAAAGACACTTATAGAACTAAAACAATAGATGACGCAACAATGTCTCTCACTAATCGTTTGCAATGGATTCATCTGGCTTTAAGAGATTCTAGATACTCGTTCTAATTGGGTTTGTGTTTTCAAATCCTCGAGTTATTCATACCCTGAAATATCTATATATATATATATATATATATATGGGTTTCCCTATTGCCAGATTGATGACAGGTGGACTCATCTGGATAAATTTTCCAGTGAACGTTAATTGAAAAGAGGATAATAGCAGTCCGAATGAAATGATTTTTTACCCTATCGTATTTGTAACCTGAGGGATGGGGTGGGGGATCGGTATACATTGTGGATGGAAACGCCTGTCTTCCCTTCAGCTCCAGCCAAACGATGTATACTACACAGTCCAGAAAGTTTACACTATAGGTCAGACACAACACAGGAGAGAGAGTATACATCATAGGTCATTATACATCATGGATTAAGGAGCTTACCACACAGGTCAAAGAATAGTCTACACAGGTCAGAGTAAACTACACTGAACAGGAAATATAAAACTCGGGCAAGAGAGTATACTTTACGAGTCAGAAGAGTATACTACACAGGTTAGAGAGTTTACTATACAGGTCAGAGATTATTCTGCAGAGGTTAGAGTATACTGCACAAGTCATGAGAGTATAGTACACTGTTTAGAAAGTATAATGCACTGATTAGAGGGTATACTGCACAGGTCACAGATTATGCTGCACATGTTAGATAAAGTTTTATGCAGGTCAGAAGAGTATGCAAGAAAGGGCAGAGAGTATATACAACACAGGTTAGAGAGTATAACACAGATCAGGCAAATGGAGAAATAACTGCGCGAGCCTTTGTTTCCGATATATTCCACGATCATAAACAGCTTGGAAAGGACCTAGTGGTCTGTTGCTGTTTGAATTCCTTTGTATAACACGTCACAATACGGGTCTCGGACAGTCTTGATGTCCGTCAACTCCAGAACGACAAAAATGACGACAATGACATTCACGACGATGACGACGACGACGATGACATGCGTGATGACAACGACATACACGACATGCACTGTGCCAAGATGGACTAGGTAGTGGAAACTGATTGCCTCGCTTCATCCATTTTTCCTTTTCTTTTTCTTGGTTTTCCTGCAGGCTGTTGAACCAGAGGAAAGGTTGGTTGGTCAGGAGGTGGCTGACTACTGATTTGCAATCGCGTTCGTACTGCCATGGGGGGTGTCCTGCTTCCTGTCCTTCCCCTGTACTCCCAAGAATCCTGTCCTCTGGATAGTAGTCCCACAGGCTTGCAGTCTTTGCAGGAAATTTCCCTTATATATATATATATATATATATATATATATATGATGTTGCAGACCAATATATGTTCACCACTAATCCAAGAACCCAATGTTACACAGGGATAGGACACCACCGGGGCCTGCTTCCCACAGCAAGCACTCCCCAGGATCCTCCATTATAAATGGCTTCTCCAACAATGGATGCAGCACACTCGCTCTCACGGGAACTGAGTCGGGTGACTTGTAATTGGTATTTGTAAATTCCTGTTTCATATCTCCTCTGTTTCGGGGCTGTGTGTTGTCTGTGCCCAAACCCAAGATTGGACAAGATGGAGAACTTGGTTTCAGTATTCTCTGATGCTTTCTTCTCGTGCCTCCTAGATCTATAAGGCTGTATTAAGAAACAAACTTGTTCTGCTATCAAATTAGAGCACAATTTGAATGACAAAGTAGGTCAGGGATTTCGGGAATAATACGATGTCCAAGATCAGGTGAGTGGTAAGTCAAGGGGATTTCATTAAAGGTCAAGAAAGTTTGCAAATTTTGACTATAGACGGGGGCTTGTTATGGCTGCTTGAATGACTTTCGTTGAAGGAAAACATTTTATTAAGGCTGCGTCAATCACTCGATACTTCGGGCTTCATTAAATCACAGGGAAGGACTCATACTAACGATGGAACATTCTTACGATTTCCATTTTCCTTATACATTTATTTTACGTAATTATTGGCCCAGGACCACTTTCTTGAAAGAGGTCCTGGTATTACTTCAGTACCCCTTCTTCAGGAGGTCCGAGGCTGCGCTACTTCCAGTAGCAAGGAAAGAGGTGGATTCCTTTTGGAGTGAGTACTTTGACGAGTCTGTATATATACTCCCGATGAGGAAGGCTTGCCAAAGGTGGTTTTACACTCGCGGTGTAACCTTGAGCATGCGGAGTCCGGTAACACATGTGTATATAATCTTTTTTCGAAGTAGAATACACAGTGGGAGAGGAAATACGGCCGATGCTTATTTGTTTCAGTCTTCAGACATAATGAACCAATTTCCCACGAGGACACATTGCTTTGGCTTCTTGATTATGACTAAGATGAATCAGAATGACAAACTTGTTTGACATTTCCCTATGTTCACAACATCTCCTCCTTACCGAAACCTTACGTTAAATCAATAACTCATAAATCCCATCAATTTGGCTTTATGAAATTATCTGTATATTAATAGAATTTTCTGTATCGTATAATTATCGATTTAATCACGCTGTTTTCAGCATAATCCTGCAGTTATTTTATGTAATCGTCTAATTATCTGTGGAATCATGTGATTTTCTATGGAATACTGTAATTTTCCTTGTAATCACACAATAATTTTCAGTGGAATGTAATTTTCCACTGAATTGTGTAATTTTCTATGGAGTAATGCAGTTTTCTACGAAATCAAGTAATTTTTCTCTTGAATATTTTAATTTTCTTTGTATTTACACATTTTTCTATGGAATGTAATTTTCCATGAGACCGTGTAAATTTCTTTGTAATCACAGAATTATTTTTAGATTCATGTCATTTTCTATGTAACCATGCAATATGCTATGGAATCACGAAATTGTCTATGTAATAGTATTATGTAATCATGTAATTATCAATGTAATTATATAATTTTCTATGTAATCTTGTAATTTTCCATACAATTATATAATTATCCATAAGATATGATATTCCATGTAATCATTTAATTTTGTTCGTAAAAATGTAATCATCTGCGTAATCATATTTCGGAATTAATAGAAGATATTGATCTTTTTTTTTCTTTTTTGCATAATTTCAATGCTGTGTTTTACCTTTCATAACCGTTCATTTGACCAGCCAACGTCCTAGAATACTGGTGCCATCATCGGAATGATTCGTCTGCTTCGCGTAATTAAGAGCAGTAATTGCCATGGATTCCATTATCAAAACTCTTCCACGAACGTATTTATTTTTAATTAATGTAACTAAATATACTTGGCGCTTTGGTTTGTCACGCGAGCCGGCCTATCTAAAGGTAACACAAACAAACGAGACGCCAGTGTTGCAACGCTGTGTTGCGACCATTGCTACTTGTTATGTTATGAATGCTGATGTGTTCCTCTCTCTCTCTCACTCTCTCTCTCTCTCTCCTTACGCTTCACGAGAGACAACAAGCAAGACAACAACAGGTCGATTCCCGCCTCCCCAGCTGAATGTGCTTTTCATTATGAAGCTCCCCAGGAGAAGGCAAGTCGCTGTCGTCCATGGCTTTACTCCCACACAGAGTGAGAGCCAGATCACCTCTCACCCGTCCCCACCACAGAGTGATAGCCAGATCACCTCTCCCCCGTCCTAACCACAGAGTGAGAACCAGATCACCTCTCACCCGTCCCCACCACAGAGTGATAGCCAGATCACCTCTCCCCCGTCCTAACCTCAGAGTGAGAGCCAGATCACAACTCCAATTCCCCACCACAGAGTGAGAGCCACATCACCTCTCCCTCGTCCCCATCACAGAGTAAGAACAATATCACCTCTCCCGCCCCACCACAAAGTGAGAGCCATATCACCTCTCCCCCCTCACAGAGTGAGAGCCAGGCCACCTCTCCCTCGTCCCCACCACAGAGTGAGAGATAGACCACCTCTCCCCGTCCCCACCACAGAATGGGAACCAGATCACCTCTCCCCCTTCCCCATCACAGAGCGAGAGCCAGACCACCTCTCCCCGACCCCACCACAGAGTGAGAGTCATATCAACTCTCTCCCGTACTAACTACAGAGTGAGAGCCAGATCATCTTTCCCCGTCCCCACCACAGAATGAGAGAAAGATTACCTCTCCCACGTCCTTACTATAGAGTGAGAGCCAGATAACCTCTCCCGCCCCACTACAAAGTGAGAGCCAGATCACCTCTCCTCCTTCACAGAGTGAGAGCCAGACCACTTCTCCACCGTCCCCACCACAAAGTGAGAGCCAGACCACTTTCCACGTCCCCACCACAGAGTGAGAGAAAGATCACCCCTTTACCGTCCCCATCACTGAATGAGAGCCAGATCATCTCTCCCTTGTTCTCACCACAGAGTGAGAGCTATATCACCTCTCTCCCGTCCCCACCATAAAGTGAGCGCCAGATCACCTCTTCCCGTCCCCACCACAGAGTGAGAGCACGATCAACTCTCACCCATCCCCACCACGCAGTAAGAGCCAGATCACTTCTCCCCCTTTCCCACCACAGAGTGAGAGCACGATCAACTCTCACCCGTCCCCACCACAGAGTTAAGAGAAAGATTACCTCTCCCCGTCCCCATCACAGAGTGAGGGCCAGATCACCTCTCCCCCGTCCCCACCACAGAGTGAAAGATTATCTCTCTTCGTCCCCACCACAGTGAGAGCTAGATCACCTCTCCCCCGTCCTAACCACAGAGTGAAAGCCAGATCACCTCTCCCCGTCCCCACCACAGAGTGAAAGCCAGATCACCTCTCCCCCGTCCCCACCACAGAGTGAAAGATTATCTCTCTTCGTCCCCACCACAGTGAGAGCTAGA
>JAYMFT010103454.1:0-13704 GCA_038088735.1 Panulirus argus
CCTCTAAGGCTCAGTCCTCTGTTCTTAACGCTACCTCGCTAACGCGGGAAAAGGCGAATATGTATGAAAAAAAAAAAGATATATATATATATATATATATATATATATATACAGAGGGGGGGCAATATGAATGGTGAGTCCAGTTCTGGATGCACACATGCATGTGCAGTGAGGCGTGGAAAGTCGGCTCGTGTCAGCAGACCCCTGGTACATCTGCTGTGTCGTGTGTCCCAAGCCGCTTGCACGCTCCTCTTCAACAGTCTGCCTGCTGCTGAGATTAGCGAACGACATTTTCTCCTCTCTCGTTCTGACGACCCTCCTCACGCTCTCTGATTTGGCACAGTTGGAGGCGTTGCTTGACACAGTCCTCTTACCTCTACCAAGGGCAGCGCTGGGCTTGTTGTTCCCGTCCACAGCTCTCCATACGTGTCTCAGGAGATGAGAGTCAGCCATCCTCGATCACGCGGCCTGTCCACTTGAGACATGAGACTTGATAATCACTTGATAATCACCGTCTCGATCCCGGTGTTGGCCTACCTGGAGAAGGGCTTCAATGTTTGTATAACCTTATCTTGCTGGCAAATGGCCTTGAGTGATCTACAGAAACGCGTGTGGAGCTTCCTTAGATGTATGGTTAGTCTGATAACACCTTGAAGCTGTAGGACTCCATACCTTCTCATGCCTTTCCGGATAACTATGACCTGACACATGTTAAAAATGGTTTTTCTCAACCTCCAAAACTCGTAAAATACTTACATTTGTCTCTGCTCTTCCCCTTTAATGATCCTCTCTGTATCTGAAGTAAGGCCCGGCCTTGATGTGGACTTTTGTCCGTGACTGGAGCCTTCAGCATATAATAAAACGATCATAAGTCTCACTGCCGTACAAGAGGACACGAAAGATTCAATGCATTGCCTAGCTTAAGCTTGGTGGCCACTGAGACGCTGTGTTGGTTCAGAGGACGGAGACTCCATTTAGGCATGACCAGCTCTAAGTATCCTAGCTGTAATCTCCTTGTCAAGGGAGCAGTCACCGGAGATTGTGCTGACGAGGTATTTGAAGTCCTCTGCATTATTCAGCTGGATTCCATTGATGTAGGTAGAGGTTGGTGAGCTGGATGGTTGAGAAGCATAGTAAAAGACCTCTCGCTCCCTCCTGCATCCTCAGGCCCCCGAGACTTCAAAGTATCTTTCTCTCTATCCATCCACATTTTCCCTGGTTCTCCCGTTTTCTTTATTGCCTCCACTGCTGACATATATACCCTCATAGTCATTCTCTCTTCACTCATCCTCTTCATTAGTCCAAACCCTTTTAGCACAGCCCCTTTAGTGCACTCTTATATACTCCTCTTAATATATTATCTGAAATAGACTTATAACTAGGAAAGCGCAGTTGTATAACGAAGAGAAACAGAAGTGTAATGAAGAACCACTTTATTCACTGGATGACGTTTTGAAATACACTCTTTTTCATGACCACGGCCTACATACACAAGAACAATTATCTCATAGCACCAGTATAGTAGATTTAATGGTAAAAATTGGGAAAAAAAATAACTTGGATAGGTTAGTAAATAGATGTGAAAGATTTAACAAGTCTCTTCACAAAACCTTAGAAATTACGTAAGCGAGTGAACCTAACTACATATTAAGAAAAATGATCTGAAATGTTGAAAATATTCAAATTGTATATCAGTAGGATAAGATAAACAAAATAGAATATTTTATAGACATGATTCAAAAGTTTATTGTATTAATATTACAAAAGATATCCAAACTGTGAAATGTCACAATTTTGTTTGCCCATTTCATCTGGTTTTCAAACCACAAAGTCAACTTTACACTGGGACTAGACTCGATCCCACTGATAATGAGTTTGATATAGGTGTTTGTGTAGTTTGTCCACTACTGAAAGATTGGTCTTCGACAGACCACATTAGGCACTTTAACCAACAGTTTCCAACTTAACAAGGGGCTAATGTATCACATTGTGCGCCATCTAATTACGTGAAGAAAATCTTCAAAGACAGAAAAAAAAAATCCCACTAGATAAAAGGAAAAATCGCCCTACCACTGAAAAGATTCCCACTAGAAAACAGGGAAGATCGGTTTATCACTGAAAAAAGAAATCCCACTAGATTGCAGGAAAGATCGCCCTGTCACTGAAAAAATTCCCCTAGAGAAGAGGAAAGATATTCCTGTCACGAAAAGTTCCCACTAGAGAACAGGAAGCATTGTCTTAACATGGAAAGATCCCACAGGAGAATTGGAAAGATCGTCCCATTACACATTTAGGAAATTACCATCTCTTAGTTGTTACAAACAATAGTAATACGAGTTCAGTTTTGGTGTAAATAATTACCCATTTAGCTTATTTTCTATCATAGATGAATTACGAATCTAGAGTAACTGCTTCAGTGGTGTGTAATTACCCATTTGTTCTCTACGGTGAGGAAGTTTTACACTCGTGGGGCCCCCATCACTTGAACATTCTCTGCTGTCGTACAACTTCTTAAATTCATGTATGCTGTCTGCATCAACCACGTCCTAAGTCATCTTATTCCATACATCCACCACTCGTATTGTAAAAGTCTTTCTTCACATCTTATTGCACAATTTTCTCGCTTCATACCATATTGCATAATTTTCTTGCTTAATTTCATGTTATGTCCTCTGGTTACTCTATCTTTAAATCTCTCGTAGAAAGAGTCATTCTGTGTCTGTGTAATAATAATGATAATGATAATAATGATAATAATAATAAGAAGGAAAGGTTTATTGAAATTAGGCAACCATTCGGCCGAAAGCACACAGTCGAGTTATATCACATGACCGGCAGGTCTTTTAACAGTAACTAGTTAACTAGCGTGCGTGTGAGCATGCGAGGAGGGAACGCAGTGTATTCCTAGCCCAGCCTACGTAGGGCGGCCCCGGGCAGGCCCTTCCTTAATGGATGACGTGGGTGGAGTTCCTATAAGGATAAATTTCCCCCCAGTGGCCGCTGATGAGTCTCTGTGGATCAGATATTGCCAAACTATTATCCCCATGGCGTTCAGCTGGCCCCTGCCTCTGGAAGGAGGAGGAGGAGGAGGAGGAGAGACGGTGTGTGTGTGTGTATGTCGCGGGAGAATTCATTGCTAATGATGTGTCGTTATGAAGTATTTAGTGCAGCATTATGTCAAGCGAAGTCGTTGATTACGGCGATACCAAGTGACCTTAATTAGGTATACGAGGTCGATGGCGTGGTCTTCGTGACCACAAGCAACATGAGAAAGTTGAGGTTGATTTTTTTTTTTTATATGCTTCTTTAAGGCTTTTGATGTGTCGGTGGCCACTTCATTCACAAGTACGGTCCTAGAGGGTGAGAATTGTTTAAAAAGGAAAAATTGAATGTTATTGAAGACTGTCTTCAGGCTTCGGTGGGTTGTAGTAGGTTAGAATATCATTAAGGGCAGAGCGCGAATTTTCGTAATGTATACAAAGTATGGTGGTATTATCTGCGGTGAGGTATAAAGGGCTGACAGTGATCTACAGTGAGATATGAGAGCTGGTAGGGAACTCTATGATTTTATGTAACATGATCACTGAAACAGGACTGTAATACAAAATCTAACACTGAAGTGTAATGTCATATGAGAACTGGCAGTGGGCTGTAGTGTATTATGAAAGCTGGCAGTGAAGTGCAGTGTACACTGAAAGCTGGCATTGGACTGCAGTATACTATGAAAGCTGGTTATGGGGTGCAGTGTAATCTGAAACTTAGTAGTGGAATGCAGTTTACACTGAAAGCTGGCAGTGAAATGCACTGTAATCTGAAATCTGGCAGTAAAGTGCAGTGCAACCTGAGGTCTGGGGGAATGACCTGGCAGTGGACTCTGCAGTGAAATCTGAAAACTGTGGCAGTGAAGAGCAGTGTAAACCTGAGGTCTTGAGCGGGGAGGGGGGGGGGGTGGCGTGAGAGGTGGCAGTGGACATCTGAGAGACTGCAGTGGACGGCAGTGTGATATTGAAAGCTGTCACTGGAGTGCACTGGGCTGTGCTGTGATCTAAGAGCCAGTAGTTAATAACACTATCTGATAATCTCACAGGGAAGCCAGCCATGAGGATAAGCCTGTATTAGCTGTTATTATTAATATAGTAATAATAATAATTATTATTATCGTTAAAATTATTATTATTTTATTATTACTATTATTACTATCATTGTTATTACTACTACTGTTGTTTCTATTATTATTACTATTATTATCATTATTATGATAATGATTATTATTATTATTATTATTATTATTATTATTATTATTTAAGCGTGAGTGTGAAAGAGGATGAAATAGTAAAAAAATGGAAAGACCGAAGAAAATCTGTTATGTGATAAACTCAGAGAGAGAGAGAGAGAGAGAGAGAGAGAGTTGCATAGAGTTACATAGATACACAGACCACGCAGTCCCAAGGTCCAAGCGAGGTGGTCTGTTCTGAACACTACTAAGAAAAAGAGAGAATTATTACGGCGCCAGGGAAGCCCCAGCAGGAAAGCTTTGCTTCGCACTCAAGAAACACGAGCGACAGTCGATGGTTCTTGAGCCGGCCCGGCCCCGGTCACGGGAAACGCGGAGGAGAACAAGAGAGTCTGTTCTTCCATAAGCCATCATCAGTTTAGATGTAAGAAACGTCGGGAGACGGAGGGTGGATGCGTGTTTCTCGCTGTTTAATTACCCCTCAAGCCATCGATTGGTTAGGGAATGTGTTAAGAGTGAATGTATGAAGATGAAAACTCTTCACCTACAAGCGTGTCTTGATATCAATTTGACATGCCGCATACCCAGCTGAACCTGATAAGACTTCTCCAGTTCCCAGAACCACATCGTTCAGAGTCGAGGTTGAATCATCTTGCCATGCATTTGTGTGTGTGTGTGTGTGTGTGTGTGCTCTCGCGTTTGCTTCAGAACTGTAGCATGAAGTGCTCCCTCTCGGCTGTTCATCCAAGATGGACAAGATTTAGTAGCTTCATGGCACTAGGTCTGCAGTTTTATGGGCAGGTACTGTGTTGTGTTATTGCTTAAGGTATACCAAAGGATCTTGCTGTGTTACTGATAGCTTCTAACCCAGCGGTTCCTGCAACAAAGGGTGTGTGACAACTGTGATAAAACACTGTTGACGGCAAGGCACTGCTATGATAACATGTAGTTACCCACGTGACGGCAGGAGACTTGTGTTGCACCATTTGATCTGCTGTGACGATACGACACTAAACTGCACTAGATGATCAACTGTGTGACTGTAAAACACTGTGTTGCATTGCCCTTCACTTCCAGCTTTCAGGTTACACTGTAGTCCACTGCAAACTTCATAGTACACTTTTCTTCCCTGATCATCTCCGTGATGGCGAAACGAAGTGTCGTGATGTGTAACCTTGTAACGTGGTTCACATATTTCATGTGTCGGCCCCAAAGCATAGCAAAGCTTTTCCTAACATTGAAAATAACGTGATGAATTTCGTAATTAATATCTATAGGCCGAACCTAGTGCTGATGTTAACTAATCACACCTTACGTGCTTAATACCCAAATTAGTGAGAGTCTGAGGCCAACTGGTGTCTTCTCCTCTGAAGGAATGCTCAATACCAGAGTTGTTATCACATGGCTATCAGTCATAGCATGATTAACTACCAAAGGAAGCTTAACTTACTGTGTTCATTTTCATACCAGTGACATGATGTTTGTCGTTTGTTAGTCTGGTCTCCAAGTTTATGGCACTAAACACACTAATATCCCAGTGCCCTGATGGTCTGTGAGATTGTTATTAAAGAACTCTTAAGCCGTCATGTGCACTCAGGTTTAACAATGAAACCACTGACTGGCTGAGACCAGTTTCCAGTTACTTATGTGACTTGTTTGATCGTCGTCCGTCCACAATTTCTTCTTTCTAGAAACCTACATATATATTTAGCGTAGAATTATTCTCACTCCAGTATGCAAACATACCGAAGCGAGGGCGTATTGGAAATTCGCTTGTTTCGTTGTGTAAGTGTTGAGTGTTTGAAGTTGCTTGGCCACCATTCATTATTCCAAGTGTTTTGACTTGTGTGGTTCGCAGCTTTGTTAATGTTTGCTTTGACAGGATAGTTGGCCAGACAGGTGAGGCGTAGTTTAGTGTGGAGCGGATGGATTCCTTGTAGAGGATACAAAGGGATTCTTTTCTTTGTATTCAGGTGATGGGGTTTTGGCATTGTGGGTAGATGTACTCTTAAGAGGTCAGGGGTAAAGGGTTGATATCATCAGCTTCATGAGTAGTTCGGGATGATAGCCGGAAGGTCAACCCCCATGTGTTCGAAAATAAGAGTGTGAGCAAGCAGTCATAGATTTTGGGTTTGACCCATAGTCCAGTACAGCATGAGAGGGAGAGAGAGTAGTAAGCCTTTGAGATGAAGCAGAAAAAGCGTGGGTCGATAAGTTACCTTGTGTTTCCACGCTTGGATGGACATGCTGGAGCGCAAACAATTTAAAGCCGTTCGCTCTCCTGTCCTTCGCTGAATCGATTAGCCGGGAGCCAGGGGTCATCGAGAGAGTGAAAAGCATTCTTCCCTTGAGGTCCCAGCTCCTCCGAACTAATTGCAGCATAAAAGGACATTGTGGTTGGAGGGCCCCATAATGCTATTGCTATTCCATGAAAGTCTGCTGGATCACCTTGACTTTCTGAGGTCCTCTCCAAGTACGTGTGCGATAAAAGTCGGACATGTGGAGTCAGACACCAGATGTGTATCCCTTCTTCCAGATCGTCTTGCGACTTCCATCAGGAATGAGTTACTGGAGTCTTCTTTCCGCACGGCAGTCGGCAGAAACAAGACGTCTTCAGATGATATCGGTTGGGTCTCATTGTGATTGGCGCACCGTCCAACAGAATGCTTACTGCTCGTAACACTTCAGCTATGCTGGTCAGCCACTTATCTACCGCAGATATACTGATATTCAGAGTAAGAGCGGCAAAACGAGGGGCTGTGCGAAAGCGAGGAGCATATTGATCAAGACGAACGCTAAAGGGAAGAATTTGGGACGGCAAGTAGGTAGTCTCTCTAAATTGGGGTCCCATACAGGTTTTACATGCGGGTCCGTGGGGGAAGTTGGTCCATAGAGCCTTTGCGACAGAGATGATTTCGTAATCGTATTCACCGGAAGAGCTCGTAAAGACTTTTGGCAAGATTTAGGCTGTAGTTTGTGTAGGCTTCAGTGGAGGGTAAACTAAGGCCGGAATACCATCTAGGAGGCAGCGTGTACCGCAGTGCCACCTCGTTTTAACAGGGATGGTTGCTTGTTTCCAGCTGGGAGCCATTCAGACGGAGGTTCAAGGTTACATTTTACGAATTGGTTACTCGTGGTTAAGTTAGACAACTAGTCAGGAGGAAAGGAAGTCGCGGGCATTGTTTGTATTGTTGATTCCGTCTTCAGTCTTTTTCATGTCATGCACATTTTTTTTATATCTAAAATATCAACAGTGGTCTTAGAAATCGGTGGCTTACAGAGCAGAGTAATGTCGTTAAAGTTAATAGTTGAAGCTCTTAACAGTATTGCTGGTAAACCATTAGCATCGTCTGGGGTGGAGGTGATGATCTCGCACTGGGAAAGGTTGAGGGAGAGACTCCGCAATTTTCCCAAACTCTTTCACGAGATCGGGGTCAGCAGAGAAGGACTCCTTAGTGCCTGCTAAGGCGCTGTCATCCAAGAATCAATTACTGTGGAGTTCACTCAACACGCTGTCTATAATTGCTCTTGTGACCAGACAAAATAGAAGAGAGGTGAATGGGCCATCATACCTGAATTCTGCAGCTGAATCGATTTCACGCTATATACAGAGAGCAGAGTCGATTATTATCCGCTGTTGCACGTAGAAACGAAGGGCAGGATGGACGGGACCTGCTGACGAACATTGTGACTGCATCTGTCTCTCCACGAGGCTGAGAGAGCTCTTGAAATCTAGTCTGGTCTTGGGTGTATCACGGGAGAGGATGCGAGCCTCGAATCGCAAAGCGTGAGCTGGTGCTTCAGGACCTAGTGCGATACTGAAGCCAAGTTGCTCTGGCCCCAGCAAAGTGGCTGCCTCGCTACCGATGCTTTTGACAGCCGTCCTGGCTTCCCAGAGGGCGTAGGCTGATGGCGACAGCAATGGATCTGATGGCGCTATCTTCCTTAATGCGTAGAGGGAAGTCACTGAGGAAGAGGGGCCAGATGGGAGGTGGATCTTTACCGATGAGAGTAAAGAATGACAGTCGTCTGTTTGGAACGCTACAGTGTCTTTAAGCTGAAGTTTGACGACTGATGTAAGAGAAAACCGAAATGATTATCCAAGAAATTCGTCTAATCACTCCACCACATCTTGTAAGACATCATACGAATGACTTCGCAATCTCAAACGTTCAAGAGAACTAGATTATATGTAACAGAATATCTAAAAGGTATTCAGTCTTCCTAGATGTGCGAAACCAGACGACCGACAGCCCGGGATATTAAAAGAATAGTCATGACGAACCCTTTCCTGGTTGAGATACATTATAAACGATGATTAGACTGGCACTGCGATATCCACGAGTCTTAATGGAAAATACACACAAAATTACAGAACAACGAGTCTTGAATAACAGGTAAAGTGACTGGATCATATGTTGGTAACAATGATTAAAGACAAAGTTGTCAGATTCATAAAAAGACAACAATATTTGTAGTAGTAGTCGTAGTTGCAGTAGTAAGAGTGGTAGTAGTAGTCGTAATAGTAGTGGTAGTAATGATAATATGGATGCGAAGAGCAGGTCACATCGTTACATTGTTACATTCTACTTATTGTGTCTGCATCTTTCGGAGAACTGTTTACTGTGTGACACCATCAAACTTGCTTCCAAACGTGAATGTCATGATTACGTCACCCCGTTACTGTATGTATAATTGCCTATTTATAATTGTATGCTTGTACTGTACGAGGAAGGAGGGAGTTCTACACTCGTGGAGCCCCATCTCTTAAACTTTACGATCGAACAACTTTTTAAACTTCTGTATGTTGTCCGCATTCAGTCTCGTAACTCAATTTATTCTGTTCATCCACGGCTATTAAGCTGTAAAAGTACTTCTTTACGTCTTTTAAAACAAGTTTCTAATTTAATTTAATGTAATTGCCGCCGCTCTGCTATTGTACCTTTCGAAGAGCTCTTTAATGTCTGCGTCAGCAGGATGGTTTTAAAACTTAATGGTTGTAATCACATCACTCCTTACTCTTCTCCCTCTCCTGTTGTAAACAAATTCAAGACCTTCAGTCTTATTCTGTGACTCAGCTAGTTTAGTTCCGGTACCATAATTGTTGCCCTCCTCTGGACCTTCTCTGTTGATTCTTCCTGCTTCTTTAAGTGCATTGAACAAACTTAAGAAGCTTTTTCTAGCTTTGGTGTAATGTATAATGTGAACATCTTGCTGAATATCTCATTAATAATGTACTTGTGTTTGTTTAATCACCTGTTTGTACTGTACGGGGCGGGATTTTTATTATCATAAGGCCCCATCTCTATATTTAAGTATAACTTTTTAAATTTCTGTATGATGTTTGCACTTAACATGTTTTTCTTCATTTCATTCCATTCACCCACCACTCTTGTACTATGAGTACTTTTTCATATCTTTTTACTTTTTTATTTAATTTCATGTGTATGTGTGTGTGTTCGTGTTACAGGGAGAGAGTTCTAAGCCCTCTTGTTAGGGGACAGTGTTTAATGCCTCCTAGTCGACTAAGAGCACACAATCCATTCACTCATTTCCATTTTTCAGGTGCTTGTAATCCACTCTCTCGTACATGATGAAATAATTCGTTGTGTTCGGTCTTTCTCCTCTGAATCTAAACTGCTGCTCAGCTGTGTGGCTCTATCTTAACAAGCAGTCACCCATTTGCCTCCTAAATTTCATTCGGCATCTTGGCTGCTGATGACACGGCTCTGGTGGCGTACTCCAGAAGGGATCTCCAGAGGCTGGTGACAGAGTCCGGGAGAGAGTAAATGTGGACAAAAATGTACGGTAATGAAGGCGCAGCTGGGGGATGACAAGGATGCTTCAAGTCTGAATGGGGAGAACCTGGAGGAATTGGATTGCTTTAAGCACCTGGAAGTGGACTGGAAACGGGCTGAAGTGGTCTTAGCATGGAGGAGGAGGGATAAGGTTACGTGTGCATTGAGGAGTGTGTGGAAGGAGTGGGGTCAGTGACCGTTAGAGGGCAGAGATGAGTATGTTTTGAAGGTATGGTACTTTCGACTGCATTGTATGGATGTTGGTCTTCAGCACTGGATGCAGTAGAAAGGCAAACGTCGGACGCATTTCGAGATGGATTACCCAAGGACGATTATGTGATGTGTGAGTTGATCGTTTAAGGAACGACTGTAGAGGTGTGGTAATAAGCAATCTGAATGTGAACACTGACCAGAGTGGCCTGAAATGGCTCGGACATATGGAGAGGTTGAGTGAAGAGAGACTAAGTGGATCTCCGTGTTAGAGGTGGAGGACGCAAGGGGCAAGGAAGAGACCAAGAAAGAGATGGGCAGATGGAGCGAATGTGGCGCCAGGGTATAAAAACATGAACATACAAGAAAGAGGAGGCGTGCATGGGATAGAATGAATTGGGTGGAGATGGTATATGAGGGACGACGTGCTATCAGTTAGGGTAAATGAGGTGACCAATGTAACTCGTGAAAGTGATGAGCGAGGCTTGGCTGGGGATGGTAAGCTCAAGTTTCGGTACATTATACATGATTTTGTACATGACGGCTAGATAGCGGATGTGTGCAAATGAGGCCGTTTTTCGTTAGTTCCTGATGCCACCTTCCTAAGGTGGGGGAAGCAGTTAGGTTTATAAGCATACGGAAAAAAGATTACCAGGCTTGTTAATGATGATGTCCGGTTTTCGGTGCTTTGTTCGGTACTCTCCTCCTAAATATAGGTACATCTGTTTCTTTTTTTTTTTTCTCTCATCACTCCCTCTCCTCTTTCAGTCCTGTCGCCAATCCCTCCAACACTCTTATCACCAGTAACTCCACCACTCCATTCACCAGTTCCTCCACAATCATCTCCACCAGTTTCGTACCTAAGTTCCTTCATTGTGTCCATCGGTTCCTTCATCATTCTCATCCACACTACACACATCCAAACATCCGCTCCAAGAGGCAGTGTTAGTCTTCACTGTATCATCATCTTTAACCTTTCCTCTCGTGTAGGCCTCACGGCTCCCTTCCATTAGTTCTGCCTGTATATCCACCATTAGGTGTGATGTCGTCCGCCCATTCATTGTACCCCTCCTTGCACCATTAGTTCAATCCAGTTATTTTGCCGACTAAGGCGATCCTATCACCAGTACCTTAGCAGTCTCTTCACTAACGAAATCCTCCACTACCAAAACAGTTATCTTCATTACCCATTCGCCATTATATCCACGAGTCCTGCTGTCTTTATCTCTACCACTATTTATCATCATTCTCTTTGTCAGTCCCTCTACCAATATCTGGACTAATTCCTGCACTATTGACTATACGAATCTAACCACCAATAATTGTCCTAGTTCTGCCCTAAGGGCTCTTACTTTCACTGTCTCATCCAGGTTACCGATCTCTTGGTTCAGTCCGTTATTCCCTCAACTATTAGCCAAAACTTCAGTACGTTCTCACTGCCCTCTTATTAATTTCCTGACTCGCCATGAAGCACAAACTGAACCAATCCCCCCAACAATCTTCAACAACCCCATTCCATGAACTCCAACACTGTTCCTCTGTAATATTCCATTTTTTTCTTTTAACTGTCAATCTCGTATTTCTTTCATCATCTGCCAACCATTGCCGTATCAGGTCAGCCCCCACCTTATCCACCCATTTCCTCAGTTTCCTTCAGTTCCACCCGTGTTTTCACCCACTAAACACCAGTGCTTCCTCCTCCTCCTCCACTCTTCTTCCTCCTCTTCCTCCTCCACTCTTCTTCCTCCTCCACTCTTCTTCTCCCTCCACCTCCTCCCCTCTTCTTCTCCCTCCACCTTCTCCCCGCTTCTTCCTCCTCCTCCCCTCTTCTCCCTCCTCCTCCTCCTCCCCCTCCCCCCTTCTCCTCCCCCCTCCTCCTCCCTAGTAGCTGCACCAGGCTCTACCCCGTGAGCACGTACTCTTCGACCATAGAACGGACGGAATCTTCCATTGTGAACCCCCTCTCCCCAGTGAGACTCTAACCTTCCCCGACCGTCCCATACCTACGCTATTCCCCAGCAGTCCCTGCAGAGCAAGTACCTCCCATGTCATTACACGTAATTATTAACAGGTGGCCAATTTACCGGCCTAACTTAATTGGCGTCGCTGCCCATAGCGTTACCATCGTCTGCACCTGAACGCTCCCGAAATTTTCTCTCGCTTACTTTCCTCGGGATATTTTGGACAATAAATTCTCCAGTGCACGGGCTATAATGTAGAACTGTCAATGCAAAATTTACAAAATATCTAAAAGAAAATTTCTTTTTTTTTTTTTCCATAGGTACGTAGCCTGGCATTATCAACACAGGACTATTCTTGAACGAGTGTTTTTCTTTGAGATCTACGAATTTCGACAGCATCGTTATCTGGTATTCGAATATCCCTATTTGGACACTAGCGTTTCCCCATATCGGCAGACAACCTTCCTTCCTTTTTTTTTTTTCAACTAAGCTTCAGTCCATTGTCTGTAGTTACTGAGCCCACTGTACTTGGACAAAAAGAAATTGTGTCTTACCATGTTTCGAATTTTCCTGAGCACCATAGGAATAATGTTTGGTTTACCATAGTGTTTATAGATTCATAGTTTCTGCTAACATTATTATCTTCATTGATATGGTCTGTTTGTTTAGTCTTTGTTATGATACTTACCCTTGAGTCTTTCAACCTCTTGGTGTTTTCAACAGGTTGAGTGCGAGTTGCAAAAGGTCATTACGATGCTTGAGTCTGAAATAAAAGTTTTCAGGAAAGACACCAAAAATTGCTTGCTCTATTAGCGTTAACTATATTTAGTTTAATCAATTTCCAAGTCGATAGTAACTTAAAGATCCTTGTGTTTCTGATCCTATACAAGCTCTTGTCCAAATGACATTTTATTTTCTCCGGTCTTCGTCGACGTCTTTCAAATACTTTTACTTACATTTATATGTAATGAAACTCTTTTTTTATACTTATGGCTTTAGTGGATTTGAAGCGCGTTTATAAATGATGCGCATCCAGAAACCCAAGACTTTTAAGTGTCATGAAATCTGAGGATTTTTACGGATGGCGTCAAACGAAGTGAACGGAGCGCCAAACCTTGTGCTGCCCCATCATTAACATGTGAGAGGTCGGTGCGTGAGTCTTCCAGTCGAGCTGTGTATTCACTATACCACCAACATCAGCTTTAAAAGTACGCACCGCTCGCTCATGAGGGGCTTTGTCAAAGGCCTTTTGCTGGTCTGCATTGACGACTTCAGATGTGCTGTAGTAGACCTGTGTATTCCGGCTATTGTGCATATTTCAGCAGAAATTTCATTGGACTTGCAAAACGGACTTTGTTGCTGCTGAAGCCTTGTTGACCATTTTAGCAATTTCTCTCCTACGGCATTTGCAAGTTTAGCTTGCATAATTTTCCATTCTTCTTCTTCTTCTTCTTCTTCTTATTATTATTATTATTATTATTATTATTATTATTATTATTAT
>JAYMFT010103465.1:0-27900 GCA_038088735.1 Panulirus argus
ATATATATTTTGATGTCGGACTCCGCCCTTTTTTTAGCTACACCGTGAGCGGAAAAATCACTTTCTGGGAGGCTGTATCTCATAGTCAATCAACAAAAGCGTACAATCTTGTCGAGTAGTCTTGTCATTTCCCAGCTTCTGATTGTAGCGCAGCCCAGTCCTAAATTAACGTATGGACCACTTAGGCCCCTGGCCTTACGGATGCCCCAGCTGTCGCAATATATTGTCAAATTATTTACGAATTTTCGAGACTGTATTGTATGAGAAGAGAGGACCCAAATATCACATGGGCCAGAAGCCTTGAAGTACCAGGTGCCCCACATGAGAGGCCCTGGGATTTTATGTGAAATATATTATAATGTTGAATCAGAGCTCAACCCCGGCTTGAAATCTGGATTTATTGTTCCTCAATTCAATCAGATATACCAGCGATAATAATATAGAGACTTTGTTTATCGGAGAACTAGTATTCATGGCTCACGTGGTGATTTATCAACTTGGAGAACTCAGGAGCCAGAAAGTCCGGGCGACACCATAGTTTAAATTTGCTTTTAGCTGAATTTATCCTACTTTCAGTTTGAGTTTCTCCAGGCTGGAGCGCACATTATGGTCAGAGATATGTTAGGAATAAGAGGAAATTGTTGTAAATAGGGAAAGATCCGTGTGAACATGGGGATAATGTCATACACTAATGCCCTGTATCCTTGTTCTTGTTCATGGTTAATCAGTTCTGGGTCACGCTCCTCTACACCGAATTCGATGATCAATAGTTGTCAGGTCGTTAATATAATCAATGAGTATGGAAGCTGGATGTACTAGAGTTGGTGGGAGAGGGTTGTGATGTGCAATAGTTGTGTGCATCAGGGTACAGTAGACTTGAGTCGGGAGGCACACATTCAGCCAGGCACAATCGAGATCAAAGAGGGTCTTTGGCACAGACGGGTGGGAATGCGTCCCTTGTGTATGGGTTACAACTGAGATGTATTTATCTTGGATAGTGTGATATGGTAAATCTGTTTGAAAGAGGGAGGTATAACGGGTTAGCGTGGGGCAACGGACGGGTGGGCGAGGTGGCGCAGACCCTGTAATTTTCTCCCTCGGCAAGAAATCATCTGATCTTTCTGGGTCAGTAATTTAACATTTGTACCCCAGAAACTCTTAATCTAATCTAGATTAAATAAATTCGCGCATAATAGAATTTAGGTTAAGTTAAGTAATATTTCTTGGCAACTTGGGGTCTTAAAAGCTTCTCACGGCTACGAACGGTTGTCTTTCCGTCTCGACTTGAAATATTCGAGTCGTGGCGACATGGTTTGTTCTGGCATGAGAACGTGACGCAATGAGCTTGGTTAAGGCTGCGTTATGCATCAGTGGTGGAAGAGGCCAGTGGTTGCGGCCCTGGCGCCATACAAGAACCTTGAACACAGGCGGGGTTGGGTAGGGATATGCTGGGATTGTCTTAGCATCGTAGTCTTCATTCATTCACTCATTTACTTCAATCTGGATTGAACATGGAGAAACCGAAGGTATTCCCCTTTCATGTCCTGGGGTTGATTAATTAATTGGAAACCAGAGAAACAGTAGCCGAAACAGTGAACCCTATAGCCAACTGGAGATGATACTGTATTATAAGTCAATGATTGTTTTATTTGTGTGTATATCTTCTAAATGACTTATTCAATGTATAGATTTTCATATAGGTATGTTCACACGCAAGGGGACTTGCTCCTGCACGGAATGGTACGACAAGAGTCAATAAATATTTAAAGAAACTAATGAAGCTACGAGGAAGATGTTGAAAGAGGCAGCACGATCAGCCTTACACTGTTGCAGAAAGGTTCTCATGTTGAAGGTTTTAAACTATAAACAGGTCAGTTGTTTATGCAGACATTCACAGGATGGAAAATTAGATGTTGCGGTACGAACCGGTTGGTATTTTCTCAAAACATTCCTGAATCATAACGGGACAAGATGGGTGCCAGAGTGCAGAGACATGATTGGTACTATTTAAGGAATGTAGACAAACTAATAAATGGCCTTTACATGAGAGGGAATTTTGTCGTGGCCTTTCCCTCTGTAGTTTTCTCCACTTTTACTTTTTTATTATCTATTTTCCAGCATCTCACGTCCCCAATTTCTACTTTAGCGCTCCATCCGTGAGATAAGCATCTTATCTCAGGACTTGAGAGATTACTTTAGTACTGTGTGGAGGAACCTCAGCTGCTAAAAACTATTTTTTTTTTATGTCAAGGAAATTTACTTCATATTACCTGAAGTGTAACAGATCAGCTTTTTTTCAAAGAAAATACATGGTAGTTTTTTTTACTGTATGTCTATGAAGCCCAAGGAATTCAGCATTATAGAAGGGTGTTGTATATATTCTAAATGAGTAATTATAATTGTTCAAGCTTGATCATCTGCTTATATGACGAAGACTAACATTTCATACGCAAGTTCTCGCTGCGTAGTGTTCCCTGATTTTTTAACAAGCTTCTTGCACAGCTAACCCGTTAGTGCGGTAATTCCAATATATCCCCTAGTGATGTTGGTTTGATACCAGATACACGGACTGATATGAGCGTTATCAGAGACATGTTCACTGATAAGCGGAATCTCATAGCTATACCTCCCTTGAGTGTGATAAACTTACAGATTAGGACTATCCTTTCAATTTTGAGCCGCAGAAAACACTTACATTAAACGCAGCTTAATAGCTTAATAGCCTTGGTAATATTAAGGTTATGATGAATAAGTCTTGGTGATATGATTAGTTTATCAGTTATGGCGTATCATTCGTGCTCCATGGGCCTACTTTATTTAGATAATTGTACACTTGAACAGAAAAGTATCGTTACTCAGGGGTCTGATAGATACGAAAACGAACGCTTCGATGGGTGCCTGTATTTCAAACGCCATCGTCGTTGTGTCATATTGTTTCGCACAAAATCGTAACGGTACTTTTCTGTGCAAGTGTACATACAGCTCCTAAGGAAATTGGAAGGCAGGAATAATAAAACTAGAAAAAAAATGGAGTGGAGTCATTGATGAGACTCTTACAGAATGAATATAAGAAAATAGTACAAGATGAAAGTAGATCACTGGGAGCAGTTTTTTGAGTTTATTGGTTTGGTTCATGATCAACCAGTCAACCCTGACCCACCAACTCGAGCCTTAGGAGGGGCAGAATGAATGAGAAACAACCAGTCATCCCAGACCCACCAACTCGAGCCATAGGAGGAGCAGAATGAATGAGAAACAGCAGTCCAGTTTCAGTTACTTATTTCCAACTGGAGTGTGAAATTAAATAAAAACTGGCAACACTCCTGTAGGCATTAATTGATAACGTTCCATACACATTTATTTCAGATGTATAACAAATATATTAATGCATTTCTAAACCCTGACAGAATTCTAGATCATATCATCTCTTATCTAAATACAGACTATATTACAATCTCAAATATAAAGTTCAAGGGTATCCTTTTCCTCAGCAAAACACATCTTATATTTTTGCATCCTCTTCCTCAAAACGTACTCTTTGTTTTCATCCACTCTTGTATATTAGTACTTAATCTTTCCACGTTAATATCTTTATGCCTATTTTTGCCACATGCATAAAATCCAACACCTCTGCATGTATTAATACCCTATACAGTGTTGTATCTTTGCTAAATTATCTGAGTGATTTGCTAAATTTCAGATCTGTACCAGATAAACATGGCATATGCTTATTGGAAATCTGGGAAAATTGAAGATTATGCGGTATTTGATCTCTTCTTTCGCAAGAACCCTTTCCATGGGGAGTTCACTATCTTTGCTGGACTTGAAGAATGTCTCAAGTTTATGGAAAATTTTAGATACTCTGAATCAGGTTTGCACACCATGGATCATTTACAGTGTTGTGAAATTTGGAAATATTATCAATTTGATAAATGCAGTTAGATTTGTAGTTTATACATAAAGTAAAGTACAGATAAAAGATTCAGAACCACTAATAATGATTTTTTTCACAGATATCCAGTACCTAAGAGAGACAATGCCTGACACCGTTGAACCTGAGTTTTTTGACTTTCTGGCCAATGTCACTACGAAGGATGTAAAAGTATATGCCATTGATGAGGGCAAAGTTGTCTTTCCCAGGTACTAATAATTTTTCATGACAAACATACTAATAATCCTTTGCCCTAGTTATAGAAATGAGATGGAGTTTGTAAATGTTTGAGGTTTGTTGGAATACAGAATAAAAGTGAATCTAACTTTAATGTTAAATCATTAAGGATTTCAAGTAATTCTTGTTTAGGTTTTAGCAAGAAGTCTGTTTGTGCCTATTCTCATTCTAAAAACATTTATGTATGTATTTCATAATATCTGTGTAGTGTTTATTTCACTCAAAGTGCTAATGTTCTAATAAGATTTTGGTGATAATACTATTAGCTTGATAACTGTAACAAATGTGACCCTTGGTATTCTATGAATATCATTAAAAGTAATGTGAAAAATTTTTAATTTTATGAAATAGATAATGATTCTGAAACTGTTGTATTGGATGATCATAACTTCTTGGGCCAGTTTGGCACCATTGTATGACTTGTATATTCTACCATGGGGTGCAATAGTTTGCAACTATTATTATTTGATTTTGCTCTTAAAGATGCTCCTCTTTGCAGGAATGAATTGGGTCTGCTTTTTTCAGTATGCTGTATTATTTCAAGCAGATATTACTGAGCAATATCAAATCTTAGTAAAAAATTCAGATCTCTAACTTCATGGTTTGTAAATCATTGTTTGTGAGTGAAAATATGTGCATATCTCTGGCTTCACTCACCATTCACAGTGCAAACATAGCTAAATTAATGTAAGTAAGGTGGAAAACAGATTTTTGGCTTAAAGCTAGGAGTTACATTGTGATATATCACTTTTTTCTCATTTTTCTTAACTAGAGTTCCATTGCTGGTACTGGAGGGACCTCTGATAGTTATTCAGCTCCTGGAAACAACGCTTCTCACTCTTGTTAACTATGCAAGGTGAGCTCAACATTTATGATGAAAATATATCTTCTTTATTTTGATATTATCCCTTGTCAATGTTCTGCTGTGTGAGATTAGAAGTTTAAGTGGGTTGAGCATTGAAATCTCTACATGCGGCTAAAGGAAGTTCTGCATCATCCCAGAATAGACAGTTATGGAATATATGTAGCTGCAGAAGACATCATAGTGAATCAGGCAAGATATACAGTAAGTGCTGTGTGCTAAAATCTTCTTAAGCAGACTCTTGAAGTAGGTACTCAGAGGGAGGTAGGCACTGTCTTTACCCTTCTGTATTTTCCTGTTTGGGATTGAGATGGCAGCTTGAAATGCTGACTCAAGGTTAGTTGGGGCTTTTTTATTGTTTGATCATAGGTTGTTTTGTATATTCACTTCATGGGGTTTTCAATATCACTCTCCTGTCTAGGGGTGCCTGTCCCAGGTAGTCATGGTTCACAATTCTCCCTCCTGATACATCATCACAGCATACTCATACTGTACTTCTTTTAAGGTATATCTTTGCTCTTATAACCACAGACCTAACAGTAATACTAAAATAATATGTAACAAATTTTACATAACACAAACAGATGAAATAAAGATGGAAAACAGATATAGTAAAGATGGAGAAAGGACGTATTGAATAATCAATTAGAAAGTGCTAGAGACTGTATATTTATGTGAGCTTCAATTTGCCTACTTTTTACTTGGACTACACTGTGGATGAAATGAAAGAGTTATTTATTACCATTTGAGATATAGAGGAAGCCTAAATGTACCCTAGATAGTGAGAATATTAGAATATTAAAAATATGATGGTGTCCATCATAGAAAAGCCCATAGGTATAGATTCTGATTTTTAAATGAGTGTTTGATTTTCTGTGGTAGTGCTTCCAAAGGAAATCAAAGTGAATTGATCTGCTGTGAGCCACACCTAGTACCTGTTCTGCTTTTGTTCCAGTCTTGTAGCAACAAATGCTGCACGTTATAGAATGGCTGCTGGCCGAAAGATCAGGTTGCTGGAGTTTGGCTTGCGAAGAGCTCAGGGGCCTGATGGTGGTCTAACAGCATCAAAATATGCTTATATTGGTCAGTTATGAATGTAGTACTTTTCAGATTTTGTTGCAATTACACATTATATGAAAGCAGTTGTATTAGAGGTGCTATCTGTACATATTATTTAGTAGAACAGTTTTAGTTTATTTAATTCAGTGTAGGATATACATTTATAGAAAAGTAATAGTCTGTTAAGATGTTGATTATGTTTTCACTGTGAATAAAATACAGTTATGAGCACTTTTACTCATACTTCCTGTTTTTCAGGTGGTTTTGATGGAACAAGTAATGTTTTAGCTGGCAAACTGTACAACATTCCTGTGAAGGGCACACATGCACATTCATATGTCTCATCATATTCCTGTTTGGATGATCTGCATATTGAGGTACAGTCTGAGTGCACTTGAGTACAGTACTGTCACAAAAAAAAAATAGCAATTCTCAGTTTTATGCTTTCAGTTCAATGGTTTTCAATGTAAATGCAAAGTTAGGGATCAGTGGCCCTAATAAGACACAAATGGTGCTCTAAAGATTCTTGAACCACTATAAAAAGTCAGAGCAGGAAGGACTAGTAATTATTCATATATTAAAAAATGGAGAAAATGGATAGCTGAGATGGAATTACCATCCATCACACAAATTTTTGCAATGTCCTTTGGTTCAAGATATTCAGTTTGCAATTGGTTATTGATAAAGTAAATTGTATATTACAAGAATTTTGTCAAAACAGTTCTTTTCAGTTGGGTCTTTCCTAAAGCATGAACTAATATGTATTTAGGTACCCACAAAAATAACTAAAAAAAAATTGATGGTAGAGATGGAACTGCCATCTGTCAAACGAATTCTAATGATCAGCTCCAATTCAAAACATTCAACTTGTAATTGATGAATAATACCGTGAATTGTATTTTCATATATTTTTTCTACAGTTTTTTCTGCAAGTTCTTACCTAACGCATGATCTGATAATTATTTTCATACTCAGAATGATAATGGAGAAAATGGATGGCAGGTAGAAGAGCTTGTGAGCTCTTTTTCAGGGAAACAAACCTGTAGGACATGCCATTAGGTCTCTCTGATTGTGAATGAGAGAGACACACAGTTAGAACCACCCAATTTGAGTGCACGTTCTTGGATAGCCTTACAAGTTTGATAGTTTTTCTTGTAATTCATAGAATCATGGATGTAACTGAAAAAGTCATTTTTTAGGAAGATTAGAATATTAAATTGCGAATAATGATGACATTAGTGTGTCTGTCCTTTTTAATTCATGCTCTTATGCTGATTGCTCACTTATAATCTTTATTTTTTGTATTAACTCCTCCATTAAGACTCCACTCTTGCTTATATGATTTATTAATCTGCCGTTTCAAAATTTTCTTGTTGTATGTTCAATCTTTTCTGTTTTAATCGAGTATATCCACCTTTAATCATTCCATAAATGCCCATTTTCTCTATGTGTAAGTCAGCTTTAGTAATTTCTGCCATAATTCATCTACCACTCCTTTCACATTCCTTAGAGGTTACTAATCTCTTCTTTCTCACCTATGAATTTATTAACTTTATAGAAAGAAACATCATTTTCAGACCCTAAAGCACAAAGAGACTGGAGCAGTAATGAACCTGAAGGAAGTGTCATTAGCATGGAGAAGTTTACTAGCAGACAAATTGAAAATCCTCCAATCTGAGGCTTCAGATGGAGAGTTGGCAGCCTTCATATCATTTGCTATTGCATTCCCCTCTGGATTTATTGCACTCATTGACACATATGATGTCTTAAAGTAAGTTCTGTTTTCTTCATGGGACAAATAAGTGCCACCAAACATGTGTCACAATCATGTCTGAAGGTTAGATTAGAGAGTTATGATTGAAAACAGAATTTTCAACTTTTTAAGGGATTCTGCTAATAACAATGTGGCTCAGGGCTTAGCTCTCCCTCAAGAACTTATTTCACAGCAGTCAGCTGAATGTGCCATCCTTTCTCTTTGATATCTGGGTATTGCTCCTTTTTTAATATTTATCCACAGCTTGGAATATACTTAACTAAAAAATTCATGTCTTTTGTGGAAAGTGTCTTCATTACATGCTGAATGTCTTTAGATCTAGATGGTAAACACAATATTATTTTGCTGCAGCCTTCTATCTTTTTACCTTGGCTTACAGTGTGACAATTTCTCTAGTTTGCTGTAGAATGTTTTTCATGGATAAGGGAAAGTTTCTTGAGTCCAGCAGATAAACATAGTTGTTATGTTTTATACATGGAATGTCCATTATGGAGAATGATTTCTCCTGCGATAAACTGCATATTGATTTTTATCATCCTTTGAGTGAAACTATCCTTAACATGTAAAGAAAGATATTTGCTTGCATATGTTCACCAACTGGAGCAAGACCACTTTAATAAAAGGACTCGATTGTTTCTCAATTCTAACAAGATTCGTGATATTATACTGTCATACTGAACTTACTTTCCACATTACTTATTAGATGATGTCTGGACAACATCTGATAGCAAGCCTTTGTTGGCAGCAAAGGTGAGAGTTTAGACTTAACCAGTTGACTGCTGTTTGTTGGATCATTGATTAATGGTTGAGCATAGTAGCCAGGCATGTAAATAAGTAATCTTTATGGATTATTTACATCTCATATGGGTCCCTAAACATGATTGCAACACTTTTGGTAACACTTATCTCTTGAAAAATAAAGTTAATGCTTTTATCTTTCTTTTTTCAGTGGGATGATTTCATGTATTAGATGCTACTCATGCTGCAGATGTGTGTATTCTCTTAATACTATAATTATTGTTTTGAAAGGAAGTTTTATTGAAAGCTTAATGTTATGAGATTCAGATGTAAAATTACTTATGTTAATGAAAATTTGCATATTTATGTGATGACTTAGAATGATTATTTTGGAAAACATAGAAGTTTGCTGCAAACACAGTTAGGGAATGTGTGCATGAATTGGATGTTGAAGTAATGCATAGAGTAGGAAAACCAGATGTACTTGGAGAGTTTCTGCTTGAGCCATACTGTAAGGAACAGAAAGATATATGGATATATGTGATTGCCCACTTGTGCAATACAGTGTGGCACTTTCATACTCATGAGAATTTATGTCTTAAAATTTCTTTTGCATCATATAATCTTTTAAACATATCTGAGCCATCTGCATTTGTAGTTTTCTTTCATCTTTTTCCATGTATCCATAACAGTTATAGATAGAAAAAAGATTCATATCTTAGGTTAAATCTTTTTATTTTCCTAACATGTTCTCTCAGCAACCTGTAGTTCCTGATTTAGAAAACCTATTCAATATTTGCTTCATTCCATTCATTCAGAAACTTATATGATCATATGTTTTTGCTCCTCTTCCTCAATTCTTTGAACACAGGTATTTCCAAGACAGCTAGCCTCTCTCTAAAGCCAAGTTCTTTACTTCTCATACAATCTTTGTCAAAAAAAATCGGTTTGTGCCCTTTAGTGAGGTGACCAAAGTGGTGTTGCATGCTCTAGTTTGTCATATATGTATTGTAAATACTTTTCTAAAAATATTCATCTTTCTGTGGTTAAAAATAGATTCAATATTAACTACTAAATAATTCACCTCCTTAATAATCCTCCTTCTCTGATGATCTGGGAATAGACTATGCTTTGTGTCAGTCCAGAAGCCCTTTCACATGTTGGTTCCCGTAATTTGTCTTTTGTAAGATAGTTGTCATTATTAGGCCTCCTTTCAATTCTGTTCCATTGTCATTCCCTTGAATTTAATTGGGGTAAACTTCATCATCCATGTATCTGACGACAGCCAGAGTCTGTCTGTGGTCAAATACATCGATGATGAACTTTAACCATACTCAGGGTAAAGCAGAAAAATAGAACAAAGTGGAAAGAGGTCCAGTTTCAACTACCATCTTGCAAAAGAAAATAGTGTACATGTGTAATGTGTAGAAAATGCTTGGTTTGTTTTTTATGGTGTTTAGTTTTGATACAGTTAATTCAAAGTATTTATGCCCTACAGGAGTGGACTTCTGAATTTCTGTGCCGTAGCTTTAGGACTCCATGATTTAGGTTACAGAGCTCTTGGTGTACGAATTGACTCGGGAGATCTTGCATACCTCAGCTGTGTGGCAAGATCAACATTTGCGACAGTCACAAAAGGGTAAGTAATTTTTTCTATGATTCATTGATCACTGATAGCAGCCTTGTTTTCTCCATAGGTGAGAGAGAGAGAGGGGCATGGAAAAACTGATGAAATTTCTCCAGATTTAGTGAAACTTTATGAAAATTTACTAGAATGATTATAGAATTATAACTGATTCCTTTAGGAAGGAATAGAATGGAGTTTTCCTAAATTTGTAAAAAAAAATCAGAATTGTTTATTTTTGTATTAAAAGGATCATCTTTTGAATGGAATTTTTGTGGAATTTATAGGTTCTTATGCAGAGGAAGACATAATCAGATTAATTTTTAGATTCGTATTTAAAGAAAGATGTAGTTAGGTGTACATAAGGAAACTGGAAAAAGGATATGACATTGAAAAGTGTCATTAAAAGCTATGGTTAAGTGATAATAGCAGCATCTAGAATGCAAATATAGTAGGATGCATGACTGAAAATGGTACAATGTAAAGTATAAGAGATTGATAAACAGAATATTATAATATTGTTATTTAATAAAGAGAGATAGAAAAGTTTGTAATGCCATATAATCTATAATGCCATGGTTGATAATGGTAATGGAGACATATTTTTGGAAAGTGTGTCGGTACAAAACTTGGAAAGAGGTGTATTGAATTGTGTAATATAGCTATTTGTTTTTAAAAATATAATTAGTTTACAAATACATATGGTGTAGTGGATATAGGAAGCTATTGGCCCTTTTGCCTTTTGTAACTGTGGGAAGGGATTAATGAAATGTGTTGGAGATCAAAGTGGGAAAAAATATATGAGTAGGGGCAATGTCAGAATATCTTCTTCTAGATCTTAAGAAAAGAGGTGTGTAAGGAGAGGAATATCCTATTTTCTTGTATTATACATTGGAAAGAGACTTCTCTATGTGAGAAAGGTGGAAAAGGTATATAACACAGGATTTTCCTTTTTAGTGGAATAGATAACTTAAGAAGGGTATGGAGGATGAATAAACTAATTGACTTGTATATGTAAATGGTAGGGGACAGACAGAATACAATGTTAGGGTGCAGACAGAATACATCAGTTTATCTGTTTTAACTATATATTTGATGCCTGTTCCCTCCTGGAATTTCCTCAAAGGGGTGGCCACAGCAATAGTCTCCATGACTAGTGAACTGAACTTTTGTTACTGTCCTACACCTGCAAGAGGTTACACCTTGAGTGAAAAGTCATGTTTGGTGATGCTGTTTCATAGGGAGCACAGTCTCATCAAAGAACTTTTCACCCCAAAAGAGTCTCCATTTTCCTGCTATTCAAAGCAGTGCAGCCTTGGGTTGCAGCAGCCTTTAGAAAGAGGTCCTGGATAACACCAAGACTCTTTCATAGAAATTGGTCCAGGGGTAATTATAAATTAATAAATGAATATTGTAAATAGTTTCTTCTCCTCTTGATATGTTGTCTTTATTAATGTTATTCCCACAAATGTTAGTGGGAATTAGTTTTGCAGAACTTGGGTGCCTAATTATAATTCTACCTGCAGGTAAAAGGAAGAGGTATTCAGTTCCCTGGGTGTACATTTAAATCATAAAACTCCCTAAAGATGGTTTTGGCAAAAAATAATCAAGTTGAATGCTGTAAATCTTATAAATGGTCAGAATTTCTACCATACTATCAGTAAATTAGTTTTCTTGTTCCAGGTTTATAACTTGCAGCTGCTGCTCTATTTGCAGATTTGATCTTGAATGGTTTGAACACTTACAAATAGTGGCAAGTAATGATATAAACGAAGAGACTATCATCAGCCTAAATGAGCAAGGACACAAGATTGACTGCTTTGGTATTGGTACACACTTGGGTATGTATTAATCATAGTTGTGTTGTAATTCCAGTACCTATTTAAGGGCAAGTAACAGGAAAATTGTCTTATGGAGAAAGTATGTTGGAAAGCATTGCAGTAATCATCTAAAGGAAAATTGTTAGTCCCCAAATTTATTCCAGTTTCTTAACTTTTTTTTTATTGTAGAAAGTGTGCAGTGCCTGACAGTAACTGACTAACTTTTTGGAGAGGACCATTTCTAGCCACTCATTTTTATTGGTGATGATGATGATAATAATGATAATAATAGGATGTATGGGCCAAATGTTTGCTATGGAAAATTTTTATGAAACTCTATCTACTGCAATATACAGAAATGTGAAAATTGAAATCTTTGGTGCTGTAACCTTTACTGATTTTTGCCAAAGTTTATCCATCGATTATAGGCTGCATAGGAGTCTCATTTCATGGCTCGCTGACTTTGTTAATGGATGTTCTCTGGCAAAATGCTGCTGAGGAACCATACTTATCTGCTAGTTCCTTACCTTTCACTTCACAGGGCACAAAGATGGGACCCGTGTGTTTTCTCATCTTTGTAAATGATGCCCCAATGGACACACCTATTGGTTAATTAAGCTTGCAGGAGCACATAAGTACCATCATCAGAGCCTCCAGCTATTGTTTATATGTTCTTTATTAACTCAAGACACTTGGCCGCCCAAACCCACTTCTGCCTTCCCACCTGGTTTTCATCTTGACAAGTGCAGATTAGGCATGACCAGAAAATTTTCAAATTACAAGCATGTGAGATTATTTTCAGCCTTTTTACGCTGCCTTTATAAAGAGGATTTCAACACATTGACCTTCTTTCTGTATTCAACCATAACCTGAACATCATTTGACAGTTTAAGATGAAGGCACTCACTAGTCCTCTTTACCACCAAGTCCTACTTCCTGAAATCCCTCTTTTTGAAGGTGCAGTTCAGGATCACAATTTCAGTGATCCCTTACAAGCTTCAGCAGACCATTTCAAGAACAGCCTCATCACAACCTTTTAAGCACCAGTAATGATACCAGATCTTATACTGTACTATTCTCTACCTTTGTATTTATGCAAAATCTGTTGAAAAGTTCTTATACACCTCAGAGGGCCAAAAAATTTACCACAATAGAACATAAAAAAGAAAAATCTAGAAGTAGCATATCCTTTTCCTGTTATTTCAAAGTTTTTAGAGTTTGATGTTCCTCTGAATAATTGATTTCCCCTGAGTTTGTCTTGTTTACACATATACATACATTACATTCACTTCCCATTTTCAGGATTTTTATGCAATTTATTGCTTTTCATTCTTAATTGGTAGTGACAATTGTTTCTTACACGATAAGACTTGCAAGCTGAGGAATACATTTGAAAATAGACTGCACAAAGACTTCACTTCAAATCCATAAATAATGTTATTTGCACCTCCTTAACAGTAAAGCTTACAGTTTTTTCACATCTTATTAATCTGTTTGCTTTTCTCCTCTCTCCATGCTAAGCTTGGTATTTCTCATTCCTTTTATTATCACAAACAGCCTTGAAAGCTCTCAGTGGTCTATTTCTGTTTGCATTTCTTTGTATTCCTCTGTATTCCTTTGTACACAGTGACCTGCCAACGACAGCCTGCCTTAGGATGTGTCTTCAAGTTGGTGGAGATTAATGGGGAGGCCAAGATAAAGCTGTCACAAGATGTTGAGAAGATTACATGTCCAGGGAAAAAAGCAGTGTATCGTCTTTATGGTGCTGATGGTAAGATTAATCTTATTCCATCCCTCTTGCTATGGAGGGTACTTCATGCAGAAACATCTCCAGATGTTAGTTATGGTCACTGCATGGTTTTTCACAATATTTTTTTGCCACAACCCTCTTACTCAATCTTCCAGTCTTACTTCACGTTTTAGGTCACCTAGCAAGCTGTTGTCATCACTGCTTCCATCTTTGTTGTTGTAAGTCATCTGTCTGTAAACTTTTCAAATTTTATTTTTCTGCTCAGAAAGTATGGGGTCATTTGAACCAAAAATTGCAAATATGACTTATGGATGGTCCTTTAAAAAGTTCACTCATTACATACTAATCCTATATCTGAGGTCGCCACTACAGAGTAAAATGGTCTCTGACTGACTGAAATTTCATTTGTTGGAAATCAGTGAGCAAACTGAATCAAGAGTTTTCATGGATGGTCCTCCATCAGGTTTCCTTAATTTGAGCCAATTTGATGTCTAGTATGGCTTTTGCAGCCTGCCAGAACTAAGAACTAAAATCAAACCTGTTAATTTCTTTTAATCCTACCATTACTCTGTTTGTTGACTGGCACATAGAAGCATGCTATTGGCATGTCTAAACAATTAATTTCCCTCCATGTTAAATTGAACATGCATTTTTGGCCCTGTTGGGCCATATATGACAAGCCAAACAAAGAATGAGTCACTGAAGCTGCTTGGAGGTCTTGGTAACCCACTAGAGACCATTGTAAATGGTCATGCACCTTCTTGAGACTTGCCACATCTGAGACACCACTACCAGTCATAGCACTCATTGTTGCACCCCTTGCAACCCTTAGGATGGACCAGTATCGTGATTGATGTTTTCCTAAACTAGGGATGCTTAGTTCATTTCATAAGAAAAATAATGATTTTAATAGTTTTATGTACACATACTTATGTGAAAAATAAAAAAAAAATATATACATTATATATATTTTTTCTTCGTCTGTTTCCTGGCGCTACCTCGCTGACGCGGGAAACAGCGATCAAGTATAATATAAATAATAAAAATAAATATATTTTTTCATACTTAGGATTAGCCCTTCATGTACATAACATTTAACCCAAAGTAAGAATGGGAAACTTTTATTTCACAAGAAAATATTTTTTAATTTTTTATTTGATCATGAATAATAGAAAAACTGTTTTGCATACTTATTGAAGGGCAAAAAAAGAAAAATCATTTGCACACCAAAAGAGCTGCTAGGCCATTTAGAGCCAGGTTATTCATAATGCTTACCAGAGCCTAAGGTTTATTGAAAAAAGAAAAAGAAAACTATGTGGTTGAATTTTTAGGAAGCTGCTGTGTGGTAAATATGTTGTTTTATTTACAGAGTTAGAGAGCTCATAGTACTTAAATGGTTTCCTTCCTATCTGTCGTTTTTGTGTTTGGCTGAGGATTGTCAAAATGTCACTCAGTATTTCTCAGAATCTTAGCCTTGTCACTCAGAAGCTCGAGTTTGTGACTGCTTTCTCACTGTCATTGCAGAAGTTTATACATTGAAGTATAGAGGTGTCGTTCTTGAAAAAGTCAAAATATTCAGATATAGGAATTCCAAGTAGATGAATAATCTCTCTTGTTAGTTCCAGGTAGTGTAGCAAAGTGCTTCCCTAAGAATCTATATTTGTACATTTGGTTCAGAATAAGTTAATCTTCAGTCCTTTGTGTGTGGGACGCTACTTTTGTAGGTTCGCCAATTCCTTGTGGGACTTGCCTTTCATAGTTTAAAATTGGTGCTTTTAAAAGCATGCCAGTAGGCTGCTGGTAATCACTGGTTGCCAAGGGCCTTGATACAATTACCTGTATAAAAGAAAAGGCTTGTCATAATTTGAAAGCCATGTTAATCACATCGCATGCTCTCTTACTTAAATTTTACAATTCATTCACAGCCTGTGATGTAAATTTGTGTAAGTTTGTAGAACTGCACATATATTTTGTACCTTTTTCACTTAATCCAGAATAGTTTCATTTGTTCATGAATATGACAGTGCCTCACTAGATCTCTAGAATGGACATTAGAGTACCATGTGATTGATCTAAGAACCCAGACAGAGAAAATAACTTCTGCTTCATCTCATCAAGTTTTTTATCCCAGAAAAATCATTAACCAAATCATTTGTATATGTAAGCACACCATTTAGTTGAATGCATAACTATACCTTCATTTGATATAAAATGAGAACTTCCTACATATTTTATATTTCACAGTCTAATGGTAAATATATGGTATAAATGGTAGTAACATCCACACTTTTACTAAATTTCACAGCTAGGGTAAATTGCCAGTCTTATGCTTTTCATATGTTGAGCAGAGATAATTACATAGAATATTTCAATGGTAGAAAGTAAATGGAATAAAAATCTCAATGGAATCTTAATTGTGTGTAATTTGCAGGTCATGCATTGATAGATCTGATGCATCGCACCACAGAATCAGCACCAAAATGTGGTAGTCGAGTTCTATGCAGACATCCCTTCCAGGAGAGTAAACGAGCTTATGTCAGCCCTGCTAAAGTAGAAGCTTTGTTTAAGGTGAATGTGTGAACATATCTTCAATAGAATCTCTTTTCTTTGTATTGTCTGTATGCTGTTTTCCAGTCAGAGGAGAGTTTTACTTATACTCTCTCCTGTACAACAGTAATTGAATATTAACAAAATTGCTGAAGACCGAACAATTATGGTTAAAATTCTGCATATTCTTCATATTGTAATATACATTTAGCAGGGTATATAAGAAAAATGTTTGTGTTGAACCCTTAATCAGGTCATAAAAGTGAATAGGGAAAAAGAGTACGAACTAGCAGGAGCAAAATATTAGATTTGTCTGCACAAATACATAGCTTGACGTGTGAAGTAAATGTTTTGCTTGCCCTGATTAAGCTCAAAAAGATTTCTGTGGACTTAAATTGCTTTATCTAAGATTTATATTAGAGCTAGGTTATTGGATAAAATTTGAAGTATAAGGAATTTGTGGCAAAATTTGGTATTCTTAAAAAGTAAAATATGTTGAGGAGACTGCAACAAGATCTGATATTTTGAAATGAGTCTTTGAAGAAGTGAGAGATTTATGAAGGAGTCGGTTAATCATGTGAAGGGTATGAATGAGAAGAAAATACATTTTTTTACTAGAGTGAGTGCCAGTCGAAAGAGTGGAAGCTGGAAGGGAAGACAGAGAGAATGACCGAATGTGTATTTGAAGGATGTTATGATACAAACTGCATGTTTAATTACTTTTCCATGAGATGCCAGTGTGTAAGCATTTGTTAAGTTTGTTAAACCAGAAGGGTACAGATGTAGTTTGACCTTTTATATTTAGATCTTTCCCTGGGAGTCATTCAGTCCTAGTTGCAATTGTATGTCACATGTTATTGGTTTTCCTGGGAAGTTACTTGATACATCCTCCAGGAGACCCTTAGCACCAGTCCCCATTGTATATCAGTGGTGAAACTTACTCCTGAAGAAATTTTCAGTTTCAGTCCAACTCCTGTAAGTTTAGCAACTTTCTTTGCAGAATATGCTTAGCTCATGTTGATATTGTAAATGTGTTTTATAGGCATTCAACTGAAATATATTCAGTCTTTTTGTACTTTTCTTTGTACTTTGATTCTCACATTTTACTAATTGAGCTATTGAATTAAAATTTATAAGCATCCAATCTTTTATCAATTTTCACATCCAATAATCATTATTTATCAGTTTTAACAGAGGAAACACTATTTTATGATTTACAAGCATGACTTGCCACATAAGTTTTAGTCAACTTGCACCAATGACTTTCCATCATACAAACTCAGAAGTACAGTTTTATTGTTTATGAGAGCAAACAGTAATTGGTTCTAAATGCTGGGGAAGTTAAGTCAAATATATTAATGTGGCCATTAAGAGAAGCACACTAATGCCAGATCATATTTTCAGCTTTACTGGAAAGATGGCAAGATTCAACAAGACTTGCCAAACCTGGAGGAAGTTAGAGACAGAGTTGCATCATCGCTTCAGACATTGAGACAGGACCATAAACGCAATCTCAATCCTACACCTTATAAGGTAATACTGACGTTGCAATACTAGAATAGTAATCTATTACAGTATGTTATAAGTGTTGGAATTTAGTGGCATTGGGTAGAAGTATATTGCTAAACCAACATAAAATATAGTAACATGCATTAGATTCAGGAACTTCATCTTTAGAAATTTAAGATAAACTTGTCTTTAATGATAGTGTACTTAAACAGAATATTACTTGTCTAAAATAGTGTACTTAAACAGAATATTCTAAAGTAACCCACTTTGATACTTCTTAAAATCAGATCCTCTATTGTACTAGAGATATTTGAGCATCATATTTTAGAGCTATCCTTTCCTGAACTAAATTGGGAAACTGGAGAATTTTCTTAAGACATTGCACTGGACCATACATTGTACTTAAAGTTTATTGATATTTCTGACCAAACAAAACACAAGGGATGAGTGCCATTAGGAAATTCATGGCAAACCATGTAAGCAAAAATTTTTTATTAATTAAACCCACCACTTGAAATAGGATATTTGGCCTAACTGGAGTCATAAATCTTCTCTTAAATTATGTAAACTTCAGCATGGAGACCTTGGCTCAAGTTTTTGAACGAGGGAAGGCAAGGTAGCATTCTAATCTTATAGACTGACATTTTGTTCCAGTCAGTGAAATTATCTCAGTTATAGTTTGTTGGTGATGGTATCTTTTATTGTTTTCGCGGTAAATTTGTCAGCTTGAAGAAGTCGCATGTTCTAGGAAACAGTTACTTATATTGATAAATCTTCAGCTTTGGGTGAGTCACCAGATAAGCTTATTTTGTTCTTGATTCGGAACTTCTTGATCCTTTTCTTAAATATTCTGAATAGTTTGTTGATCAGATTTACCTTCATCAGACTTTAACCAAGGTGACAGAGGAAATAAAACACAGTCCCATTGCTCTCAGACCGGTAACCAGCAGCAGTGGGTTCACAAGCTGAGGGACACATAAGCTGAATTTGAGTGGTTTCATATAGATATGGCTATATTTTACTCATCATATCTGTAACATCCTAAACAGGCAGGACAGTGCAAGTCATGCAAGGGATGGAGCAAATAAGAGTGATGTAGTTCACAGGGGATGATGTACTGTCAGTGGGCTGAACCAGGGAATATGACACAGTCATGGGAAACCTTTAAAGGTCTGTGGTGCCAGGTCACAGATAGGGGGCTATGATTTTGATGCACTATATGTGGCAGTTACAGAGTGGATGTGAACAAATAAGGCCATTTCTTTGTCTAGTCTTGGCACTACCTCAATAAGGCATAGGTGAGCAGAATTTTGTTTTTTGCTAGATATCATGCTCATGCAGTAAATCATTTGCAGCTATCCTCTAGCCTTCCTCATTCAAATGGCTCTCAAAACTTATGGGAGGCATGTCCCTAATACTCTTGTAAGTACATCGTCTTGTTCAGGATGATCAACCATCCGCTCAGGGAAGATTGTTTAGAATTTGGCTGTGTATTAATGATGATCCTGCTGGTGCATGCAGCCAATGAGTGTCTTGTAAGTTGTTCATGTAACTGACTAAGCCAAATAGCATACAGCTGAGGCCAGTCTTCCTGCACTTCTGTTGGGAAGTGGATAGATAGCAAGTCCCTGCAGAATACTTATACTCACTCTATTTCTATTTAGCATTATTGAGAGGAAACAGTTATTTATTACTCTGCAAGATGAATTCATCAAAAATTGAAGTGCATCCTTGCATGCCAGGCAACTCACAAAAGAGAGCCAGGAATGTAGAAAGTTCATTAGTATAAACTGTGTGTACGTGGTGGCCTATAATTATTTATTATTTTTTCTTTATGTTATCCTATTATCTTACATTATCATATCTTCTTTATAATTTCAATAAGATACAAAAAACTTTCTGTGTGAAACCAAATACATTAAAATTTATGAATTAGTATTAGGGCTATGATTTTCTCAAAACTTAGTTTTGGCATGCTTGTCAGTCGTACTCTTTTATCTATCTACATCTCTAATGCCCGTTCCAATTGGAACTTCCTCGAAGGGGTGGCCACGGCAATAGAGTCTCCATAACTAGTGAACTCCAGTGCCGCTTCTTATCCTTTAGTGCCTCACCCTTAACAGACCGCTGGCAGAGGGCAACTCTGGCGCAGTGTTTGCTGAGGCTCCTCCCTAATGTTCCTACTGACTACTTCTATCTAATGCTCCTTCCAACTGCTTCTACTGAAATTTCTACCTAATGCTCCTGCCAAAATGTTCCTATCTACTACTTCTATCTACTGCTCCTATCATTTTGCCAAAAGACAGGACTAGCACATATTGCTCACCACAGAAAAATCTAGCGTTATGAAGAATGAGCTGTGTGAATTAAGTGTTGTCAACTGTTAAGTATGACAAGGAGAAATTGTATGTTTGTGGACAGAATGCCAGTAGCCCACATGTTAGTAAGGCAGAAAGAAAAGACAGCTACCTGGGTCAGAGGAGTGCAATGTGTGCTTGCTTACTAAGCAAATGTCACTAATACTCCAAACACCTCATATATGCTTTCCTGGTGGTATATCAATCCAGCTTCTCTTTATTGTCAACTAATACAATGATTCACCATTCTAATGACTCCTTTAGAAAGTGCCTGGGTAGATGCACAATTTGATTAGTTGTTTATTTAAGTGTAGTTTACAGAACTGTACTTAATGATCCGATGCTCCCCCTGCACAGGTGTGTTTTTGTCAGTAGGCAGAATTAATAAAGTCCCTTTTAAATTACTATATTCTCTGGATAATACTGTAATTACCGAATGGTTTACATTTAAATCTTTCTTGTTCTTATGTCTCAATATGCATCCTCCAAAAGGCTTACATTTGTTAACTTTGGATGCAATATGTGTCCAAAGCTCCAAAAATTCACATTAAATCCAATTTTGGGTCTATAAATGCATTTCTTACTTTGAAAAGCACCCCAATCTTTCTCACACATTATCTGTCCCTACCACAAACCTCAACTTTCACCCCACATCAGCCATTATTTTTTGTGATTTCACGTGCAGTACTAGGCATCTTGCGATGTATCTCAAAAACCTAGCTGTAAGGCGATGTTGATATATAATATTTATTATTTGGTGTATTTAATATTACAGTTTTACAAATCTACAATTATCAAAAACATTTATAAGGCAACAGTAGTACACATCTCAAACAATTTGTTATAATGGTGATAAAAGATTTCCTGAATGGTGCGAATGGTATTTTATGGTTACACAAGGGCTTGTCTGTGCTAGTAATTACACCCTGAGCACACAAACCCAACATGTGGCATTAATAGTACACCCAAAAATGGGCTGTTATTGATGAGCCTGTGCAAACTTTAGTCTTGGCGAATCTTTACACACACACACATACTCTTCTTTTCTCAGTTTACAGTGTATGAACTTGTACAGTTCACACTAAGCCACTATGATAAAAACTGAAAAAGAGAGAAAAGGATTCAAGAACTTTTTGTCATGTGGAAGAAAGTGCAGCTGTGAGATAATGATGTTGTTTGGAAAGATTTCATAAATCAAGTGTGGTGAAATGGCATACTGTGAATATTGGTACCCTCACATACACAAGATAGATGTATTTACTTTATTGTAGTTATAGAAATTACTGCCAGCATGAGTAAAGGATGTTTGTAACCTGTGGTTAGTTTTTTAGTTGATGCAGATGTCAGTTGCATCATGTCTATAGGTTATTTAGATGAGATGGTGTAGTTAGCGCATTGTAAATCTGAGTATCACTGCCAGCATATTTACACAATTCATGTGAAGAATTTGGTGAACATTGCTGCAAACATCAGTGGCATCATAAGATAGGGTATTTAATTGATGTTTATTAAGCCTATGGAATAATTTATTAGTGTATGTTTTTTATAACTATGCTTTGTTAAATATTTTGTACATGGTTGTATTATGAGGAGCAAAAGGTACCAGAGATATAGGTAAATCAAATAGTGTTTCATAAGGAAACCAATAATTCCTAAAATGTTATGAGAATCAGAATATGAATTTCTTCTCCATGGTTTCCTGTAGATTAATTAGATTGTTCATAGTTTATCCTCTTAGTAGAATTACCCTAACAAATGAAAAGTATAATTATTACATTAGTTTGTACAGGAATGTGCTTCACAAAGTCAACCAGTCAGTTCTTGTAGACATCTTGATTTTAAGATCCCCCATGCATATTGTTAATGAGTTGAAAACTGTCATGTTTTTAGAATCAGTTTTTGCATGAAAACCATGCATTTCTGACTTAACATTCCTCCACAATGATATTTTAAATAACCATAGAGAGATACCATTCCTTAAAACACTTAATTTCCTGCTCACAGAATGGACTACTGTATAGACCATCGCACAAATATGTAAAGAAAGTTTTGGTAAGAGAATTATCAGACTTAGAATTAGTGGAGTCAGGAGCATGTCTCTCCATAGTTAACTGTGCACCTTACAATACTGCCACAATACTTTATGTAGCTTTGCTTTAGTCATCCTTCTTTGTCTTGATAGTCATGCTTTAATGGTAATTGTTTTTGTAAAAGTTCTGGCAGCCATTTGTGTTGCAACACCAAAAAGAAGTTGCATATGATGCTTCAGAAATGCATGGACAGAGTCATGAGTGGGACAGATGTCATGACCAGTTAAAAACTAGTTATGGTGGGACATTAGTAGCAGTTATATAATAACAGCCTTTTGAGATTTTAGTGGTACTCCTCCTTGCAGTCATTTTCTGTTTTTTTCTTCTCAAGTACATAATTTATAGCAGCATCATTATGCTAAAGAAATAAGGAACTCTTTTTCCCACTGATTTTTCTTTTTATTTATTCATAGTGACAGCAACCCACATTTTAGTCAGGCACACCTGACTTTTCACTTGCCTTCAGTAACTGAATATATTTAATAATTCTTCCTCTTCTCAAAAGCTTTCCATTTTTCCTCACTGACACCTTCTTCCATGTGTATATTTATTTTTTTTTTGACCCCTTATACATATATGTATATATTGCAAACAGTGACTGCTTCACTTGTAGTCAAAACAGACACCCAGAATTCTCCAAGGAATTTCTGTCATACTAGCAGTTTTACACTTTAAAGTTGTGAAGGTTTCTGGTGACCAGAATATATTAGGAAGATTCTATATGCACCGTCATGCTCTGAATGCATGTAATAGTCACCCGATTTATAGATGTTCATAGAAAAATTTAGTTGTTGAAGAACATCAAAGGGAAAACCTTTATCAACTTTGCCAGTGATATTTAACTCAGTCTTTACTGTTCTTCAATTTTAAAATACTTTGTGGATGTACCTATATTTGCTTTCATAAAAAAAATTTAGTTAGAAATTAGAAAATTCTGTGTGAGGAGTAGTGCTATAGCTCCTACCATATGGAAATGGGTTTGATGCTACGGCTAGCTTGAGAAGAAAGAATATATATAAACCACAGTATGCTTATGTTTGGTAACTATGTCAAGTCAAGACCATGAAAGAAAGGCAGGGTAGCACATCTGCCTGAGGGAACTGGGCATTTCTGCACTTTGCCAGCCCAAACCATGGGTTAGGGTCTGGTGACCCAGGTTCTGCAAAACTGGTTCCCTCAAAAGTTGCATTCTTGTTGCCCTTGATCCATCCACGTAAATAAGAATGTACATTGGTAATTGATATATAGATGGCTAGAAATAAAGAAATCTATCTGGGAATGCAAGAAATGACTCCTTTCCTGGACTCTTCAAATAGGAATCAACACATGTGAACAAGTATTGTTTAGTGTAAAGGTGGTAGATGGTTCAAATAGATTAAGGGATGAAACTGTAAATGCTGTAAGTATACAAATGTTAAAGATAGTTCAAAAGATGGGACATTACAAGTGTAGAATTGAGATCTTTCTGTACTGTGCAAATAGGTAATTACATTTCTGGACTATCAGAAGTGTAATTCCATTATATATAATCCACCCTACATATCATGGTGTCCAAAAGCTTTGTTGATATCATACCCCTCTTATATGTTTCTTCTGAAATAGGATATTGATTTATACAGTATATTACATAAACATTTTTACAACATAATAATTTGGGTTGTATCACCAGGAGGAATCATCTAGTAGTGGCAGTTACTCATTCATCAACTGTCACCATCACCTAGAGTTTCCCCTTCAACCTCATTCATGGGGTTGGTTTTTACTTATTGTATAATGATGCCACCATTGACTAGCTATCATCCAATATTGTCCAGCATGGTTTATTATTTTTTTTATTCCATTTCTGCATAACTAAATTTAGTTTTTATGAACACTGGATGAGCAGAACACCAAATGGTGGGTCACAAGGAAGCAGGTTCCAGTTGTACCTGTACATTTTTTAGGCACCTGTATCATATCTGGGAACATAACCCTATTTTTTCCATTTACTCTTCAATTTATTATGCAACTTTATCATGTCTAAGAACATAACCCTATTTTCCCATTTATTATTTAGTATATATAACATACTTTTATAGAAAATGCTGTTTTCTGGGAACGTAACTACCACATTATAAAAGGGTTCACTCTATATGTGCAGAGAGAACATTAAATATAAATGAAATAAAGAAAAACTTCCATCAAGATGATATGCTACAGGCTGTCACTTGTTTTCCTGACACCAGTATCTTGGCATGAATTTGAGTATCCTAGCCTGAGGATAGGAACTAACAGACTATTCCATTAGATCCCAAACTCAGCTCAATGGGTCATTACCTTACTGGACTAAATTTGTGACACAATAGATCATTGGAGAATTTTCCATTAGAACACAAACCATGTCTCATGGGTCCAAAAAGTCCATTAGAAGCTGAATTCCCTAACATTAAAGTCCATTAGAACAGGATTTCACTAGATAATAGGGGATACACATATGTGAAACTAGCTATTGTACATGGAGAGAAAGTGAATGTTCGTAGCACTGAAAAGTTCATTAACCTACACCATGGAAATAGGAGGTTAAGAGACAGGGCCCCATGAGTCCAAAGCTCCCTCTCCATTTGAAAAATAAGAATTTACTCACAAATACACGTACAACATGCACACATGCATGCATGTGCAAACAAACAAACACAGGCAAAACTTCTTAAAGTAAATATATAAGCATTATCATCTGTGCATATATTTGTTTTTGTTAACATTCTGGGTAACTGATATAAACCTGTTTTAGTTAGGAGATTTTGGTAATCCCAAGTATTGAATTGTGGACACTGAAGTTGCATCATTTGCACACAGTACCTTCTGCATATAGAATTATAGTTTTGATAATAAAATAAAATATATCATTTCTATTTCTAGGTAGGAGTTACGGACGACTTGTATAACTTCTTACATGACTTGTGGCTTCAGAATGCTCCCATTGGTGAGCTGTTTTAGTTGTCAGGTATGGTAATCACTGTATTGAATGGCTTCATGTCTTATACCAAAATTTAACATCATCTGCTTTTACCATGTTCTCAGTATGAATTTTATAATATTCTTATGTAAAAATTTATTTTGAGATATGCTTTTAAAATGTAACCAAACGCTTCAAGGGAATATATAATGCAGTAGAGTATCTTTGATAACTGCTTTACTTTTTTTAAGTTTAGTGAAACTTTTTATCCCATGAGAAAGATTTTTTCGTAGAGTAAGGCTGGGAGACGCTAATACTCATGTATCTGGTGTGTTATTGAAGGTTACTAAGAGGGGGTTGGAGATTCTCCCCATTTTTATGGATACTTTCCAAAAGGAGGAACCAAGTGAAGATTTTTCCTTTAAAGATCAGTTGTCTGTTCCTATTGCTAACCCACTAAGGTGGGAAATGGGAGACAAGTACGAAAACAATGAGGATATAAAGAATTATTAATTTTGTTGTACTGCTGTTTCTTATATATATTCAGTCACATTGCATAAATATATTGAATATGGTTCAGATGTTTAAAGAAGTTATATCCCTTGCAGAAACTGCCGCCAGTAGTGTGATAATTTTAACAGCTGTTGCGAGTAGTGTAGACGTAAATTACATTTGCTGACATAATCCTCTTAAAAAGCTTTGCATCACAGTGTGAGTAAATTTTCTCAAATTATATGTGCATACTGGCCAACAGTCTTGGAATAGCTGTCTTGAAGGAAGAATTTGGTATTATTATCAAGACGTACAAATTTGCCAATGCCAATATCTTCCATGAGTGATAAAATTGGTTAAGAGTAAAAGATATTTACAGAATTAGAATTTGTGATTACCTGTAAGGATAGAAAGGCTACATATACTAGTTAAATTTAAGGTTGGTGTAGAAGCCTAATATAGTTTTGATAGTATATGCTCAGATGCCGTGAGTGATAGAATAGTTATAGATTCCCCTCACCGAAACTCGAAGAGAGTGTTATGTATTTTGTTTGCCAACATTAATAGCAAAAATATTGTTCATTGATAACTTATTGCAGTTACAGTAAAACTGTTGACTGGTGTAATGTATAAAGAAGAAGGCAGTGTGTAAGAAGGATTGACTAAAATGTTCTCAACATTACTATTTATTGTCGTTATAGTTGCTTTGACCTTCAACAACCCTTATCATAGGGTTCTTCTGTGACAGCAGTTTTATTACTTCCTTTACATGAAGAAAGTAATGTTTTGAATATCATAATGCAAAATAAGGAAACCATCAAGTTATGAGGGATAATAATATATAATGAAGAAAACAACAGTATGTCAAGTGGAAACCTCTTGAAACAAATTGTTACTAATTCCATTTGTACAAATGCATATATTATAGTTATACACCTCATGAACCCTTTTATGGGGCTCCTGCAGCTTCACAACTGCATCCCACGTAAGAGCAAAGATGACCTCCTTTAGAGTGATAAAAGGTTATCTACAAGACTGTGACTGTACTTTTTTTCTGTCTGTTGATGATGATTCAGATTTGCCAAAGTGATTTCTCACTTGCGGATTAACCGCTTGCAGGCAGAGTCCAGTGCCTTTAAGCGGATGTACCTTACTGTAGCCCATACCTTAGGGGTCCCTTCTATGGGACTCATGCAGTGCCTATGAGGATGACCTTGTCCACTGGTCAGGGATACAGATTAAAGAGTATGTGATACTGAGAATGCCTTTTTGGGGTGAGCACAGAACAATTGAGGAATAAGTGTTTAGCATCTTTTATATGGATTTTGCATCTTGGGCATAACGGGTCTTCTAGCATGTTGAATTGGTGCTTGTAGTGCTGAAGAGATGGGGGTATCCAAGATCCAGATGAGAAAGGACAACTTGTACGTGCCTTGGGAGTGTAGTTTTTGATGAGTTTATGTCTGGTTGAGTGGTATTTTAAAATTGGGTTGAGAGGTCAATTATTCACTGCTCTTATGGTCATTTGAGTTTATATATGTTTTATCAACATGTTTGTTGGAAAAGGGGGAATTTTTGAGTATAGGTTGATAAAGTGTGAGACATGATTATGTTATTATTTCTACTTGGGGGCTGGTAGTTAGTTATGGAGTGGTTTGGATGAAAAGAGTCTGGTGCCATTACAAAGAGCTGACATGAGGTAGCACTTGTGGCTTCATTGCAAGTGAAAGAGTCATTGTTGGTGAGGTTGTATCATCAGAGTAAAATCATTTTTAACTTGGTCAACCCTTCTCACACCATGTCTGTCCTCAGACACTTAATTTCCAATACATTCACCCTCTTCAATACATTCTCGCCTAGATCCCATGCCTTGCATCCATACAATACTGTTGGGACTAGTATACCTTCAGACATGCCCATCTTTGCCCTCCCAGATATTGAACTCGCCACACATTCTATACACAACACCTACTCCTCAACTGTCCCTTGCTTACCAAATACAAAGACACACATCACCAGACTTTTTGAACTGTGGTCCTACCCAGTGAATATGGCTGGCTTCCTCAGTGCTGCAGAAGCCCCACATAAGGGGATCCAAGGGCGGGGTGGCATCAGGAGTGGATGGGGGCGAGCAAGTCTAAATATGTACATGTGTGTATGTGTATGTATGTATAT
>JAYMFT010103466.1:0-12500 GCA_038088735.1 Panulirus argus
GGGCGGGGGAGAGGGGTTGTTGTTGTGCTGGGAGGGTGGGGAGTGGGTAGCTTTGGAGGAACAGGTAGGGCGTGTTGTGGTCATATGACCAGTAGGAGGTTGAGGTAGGGGAGGGAGGGAGGGCAGGGTGCACACCACCACACCTACATAACATGTGCACCCTAGCCACAAGGGAAGGGGGGGGGGGCATGTGCACACATGATCGTATACATGTGTACTGTGTACGCCCAGCCAGACACCGTCACGTACATTCACCCTTAGGCTTACAGATCTCTAACCGCGTCTGAACGCATTCCTTCGTATTGTCAATGACGTTTAGTCATAAACAGCGAAGGAAACACGTCGAGTCTTGGGCTGTGACTGGCGCAGCTTTGTAAGTGTGTGTGTGTGTGTCTGTGTCTGTGTCTGTGTCTCTGTGTCACTCCCTAGCACTGAGACACTATTGCCGCCCGTGACCATATTTCTTTTCCTCTCCCACGTGGAAGTCTCCGGTCATGGACAAAGGTCCTCCGTTAAAAGCCAGACTTTCAAATGTAAATTGAAGAAAAAAAATATATATGTAGAGAGAGGAGAAGAAAGGCGACAAGGAGAATAACGTGGGAGTGTTTTTTTTTTTTTTTAAGGAGGTAGGAGACCCGTGCCATTCACTTGAAAGACAGATTTTCTGCCTCGCATTTCTTAGAAACAGTCTTGAGAAAAAGAGAGAGAGAGAGAGAGAGAGAGAGAGAGAGAGAGTGGGGCACAAGTAAAAGATTTCTCATTCCGCGTCCGAACACGAACACACACACCCTCTCCCTCCCTCCCTCCCTCCCTCTCCTGCTCTTCCATCACTGTAAAACCGTTCCGTTTCGCAAATTCACGGCGGTGGAGTTGGTAAAGGAAGGAAGGAAGGAAGGAAGGAATGGATACGAGCGTAGTTTAGAAGTAGATGATGGGACAGATGTGCCGTGGATACTTAAGGACATGTTTAGAACTAGCGCGGAAGGGAAAGCCTTAATGTTGTGGTGACCAGTGAGGCCAGCAATATAATTGCTCACGCGGAGGGTCGGTCTGAGAGACGGTTCCGCCCACATCACTTCGGCACGCCCGAGTCAGGAGGGCAGCAGTACTTCCCTAGGCGGGGCAGCTGCTGCCTACAGCCCTTTACTGACACCAGTACACCACCGTGACCCGGCCCGGGTCACTGGCTGACCCCCCCCCCTTCCCAACGCAACAGGTCATGTAATTCTTCTACCCTCCCCACCCCACCCCTCTTGTCCTCCTGCTACCCCTCACCTCACCCTCACCCCCCCTCCCTCCTAACGAGGGAGGGGGGCGGCCCTCCCGCCTCGCCCCCCCCCTACCGTGAATGCAAGGCTTTTGATTGTTTACGCAAGAGATTCTTGGGGGATTATGCTGATCCACGTCTGCATTTTCCCACCCCTTGGCTTAAGCTGGTAACAGCTGGGTGTTGTCTGGAGATTATAGAGCGTTGACATGAGACGGACGGGGCTCTGGTGCCAGCTGGCCAGGTGTAAGTAAGGAGGGGAGGCGGGGCCGGAAGGGGGGGGGGGATGGGTGGGTGGCAAGGCTTGTTACTAGGCATCAGCAAGTGGGCCTGAGTTTCGGTCAGCTGGTGCCACGGCTGACCACGAGGTTGGGCCGGAGTGTCAGCTGGTGCCACGGCTGACAACGAGATTGGGCCGGAGTGTCGGCTGGTGCCACGGTTGGCCTCGGTGTTGGCCTTGAGTGCCAGTTGGTGCCACCTGCTGATCTCGAGGCAGGACGGAGTGTCAGCTGGTGCCATGGCCGGTTGTCAGCTGGGTGGTGTCGTCGCTGGGGTTGACCCAGGTGTCAGCTGGGTGTCGGTGGGAGGTTGTGTTGTGTTGTGTCGGTGTCACGTGGTGTTGTTAACGAAACGCGGGTGTGGAGGAGCGGAGAGTTGTGAGTGTTGTGCCTGGCCGGGGCCGGGGCCGGGGCGGGGCGGGGCGGGGCGGGGCTTGTGTGTGGCCCAGATCGATCCGTCTGGCCTCCCTCTCACCCCCGCCCTCCTCCCCCCCCCCAGCTGCCGCCGCGCCATGCCCCTCCCTCCCTCCCTCCCTGCCTCCCTCTCCTACACCACTTCTACCCCAGCTAGACTAATGTCTTCGCCAGCTATCCCGTATTCTCCACCAGCTCTCCTGACCTCCGCAGTACAGCTAGACTATCCCCCCGTTCTCCACCTGCTAGAATGATGTCTCCTCACCAGCTGCACCACCCAAGTGCGAGTCACAGCAGCTGTTGCGGCGAGTAGTAGTAGCACTACTACTACCAGTTGCACTAGACTACATCAGCTGTTTCCACATCCGCGTCAGGTAAACCGTCCCCCTGACGCCAGCTGTGCCACCTGTGACATCACCTGTGTCGCTCCATACATCAGCTGTGCCACCTGTCTTAAGCTACGCCATCTCTACAGCAGCTGCTGCCGCCTCGCTGCCACTACACCCACCCACCTCTACACTGGCTTCTACGCCGCCACCCCTTACGCCTGGTACATGACCTTTCCACAAACTGCACCTCCTTCTGCACCCGGCCATACCACCTCTGCAGCAGTAGGTACACTCAGCCTACATCAAGCTACACCCGTCTACACTCACAGTCACCCCGTCTGCACCAGAGGGCTTCTCTACAGCCGTCTACACCTGGTAATAAAGCGCCCCCCCCCCTCTTCTCCCTGAACCTCTCTACAAGAATTCTTACACCTTGACTTGTGGATGTTAGCGGCAGCGGTCACAAAGTGCCCTTTCTTCTCCTCCTGAACAAGGAAAAGAGAAAAAGTTATTTTTTAAAGAATGTGATTCTGACGTATGATATATTTTTTTTCTTCTGAGGGGATCCCTGCCGGGATGAACCACATTGCCCGGTGTACCAAAGCTGGGGGAGAGAGAGGCGCCGTGTGGGGTGATGAGGCTGGGGAGAGGTTTGGACTGGGGCGTTGAGACTGGGGTGAGGTGTGAGGCTGGGGAGTCATGAGGCAGGGTGATTTGCCCGGGGAGAGTTATGACGTTGAGGTTGGAGGGATGGCTAGGCTTTGGGGAGACATTAGGAGGGCTCGTGAGGCTTGAGGGAGATGTAGATTGGGTGATAGGGCGGGAGACAGGGTGTGTGATGTGTGTGGTGAGGTTGGGGAGAGGTGTGGGGTGGACTTGAAAGAAGGGTAACCTCCCCAGCCGCCGCCACCACCACTCACTCCGGCTCAACAGACGGCTGGATAAAAGAAAACTAAGGTGAGACACCGCGCATTACGTACAAGGTACACTACCGTGGGTGTTTTATAGGAAAGTTTGAATGGGAAAAGTTCCGTATACTCTGCTTGCACCGCGGGTCTCCAGGGAGAAAACGTAAATCCGAAACGTAAAAAAAAATAAAGTTGATTTTAAAACAACGAATTCGATAGTCCGATTTCCCTTTATGAAACAGTCTTATTTACTGATCATAATTATCATGGATGTATTTGTCTGGCCTTGATTTAAAGGTATTGATTATTTGATTATCTTCAAGTGGTCATTTATTTCCATGATTATAGATAACTGAGTCTTTCTTTTTTTTATATATATTTTGACAGGGCATTATTTGCTAATTTGATGTCGAAGGCAAAATTTGCTATTCAGCGGGTGGGTTTTGTCCCCAGGTCGTTGATAGAGAGAGACCGAATGATGCGGGTGCTAGGACTGAGCCTTGTGGCACCCCACTAGTCACGTTCAGTCTCCCCGATTGTTGTTCGAGACAGTGTCTGCGTCACCACTTTTGAATAATGGCGTTACCTTATGAAGGCTTGTACTACAACCGATTATTGCCTTTCATGAATCGATTTGTCGAATGTTCTCGTGATGGGAAACGTTGTTGTTGGCCGGTGAGGTGATGAGGTGGTTGTGGGGAGGTATGAGTGAGGTGGTGGGGGGGGGGGGGACGACGAGACTGGAAAGAGACGTGTGAGACGGGTGACGAACCGGGAAGGAAGTACTGAAGTGGGGGAGTGATAAGGCTGGGGGAACAGACATGAGGTAGGGGTGACGAGAGGGGTGTGGGAGAGAGAATCGTAGCTGTTGGGGTGAGGGGAGAGGTTGCCTAGGGAGCTGGACACACACACGCCCCTCCACACCTCCTACATTCACCCCCTCCTCGCCCACGGCCCACAGCCACCTGGCCACATGCTACCGGGTCCTGAGGCTGGTCATGGGTGTGAGTGTCGATCATGGGTGTTGGGGAAAGATGTGTTGTGGGTTTAGCCAGGCAGCCAGGCCGAGGGAGGGAGGAGAGAGGGGTGGGTGGGTGTGTGTGTCTCGTGCCACTGGTAACTACTTTCCCTCGGATGGTTGCCACTTTACCCATGTCGGCCAAAACCCCACCACCCACCCCTGTGGCACTTGGCCTTGGCCACACCTGGCCACACCTGCCCTGGCCACTTCCCCCGGATGCACACCTCACCACCCACACCGGCCGGGACGTCCACCCGACGGGCCACTCGGCGGAAAAACGCCAATTTAATACGGCAGATTGATGTCTGCGGCAGCCATAGTGTTCGGCCGTCGGCAGCGCGGGCCGCATTCCTGGTGCAGAGCGTTCAACACCGTCGCGCGAACACCACGCCGCCCGTGCCGCCCACACGCCACTCTCCTCCCGCTACACGCCCACCCAACCCGCCCCCCTTTGCCGCAGACGTGAGGGCCTTCGTCGCCGCCGCCGCCCCTAAGTGAGAGAGAGAGAGAGAGTAACCGCCAGGAGGTGTTGGGAGGTGAGCGTGAGGGGCCCTTCCTGCGGGCGCGGGTGGCGCCAGAGGGGGGAACACACACCAGCACCAGCAGGAGGAGGCAGTATTTAAGAGAGTGAGGTGGCGGCGTGGAGCCAGTAGTGGCCCTGCTGGAGTGAGCGTGTGCCGGTCGGTGGGCGGGACCCCGAGGCCGCACTCTCCCCCCCCCCCATCCGTCTGTGTGTGTGTGTGTGTGTGTGTGTGTGTGAGTGCGTGTTGCAGTGACCGGTACACCGTCATCACCGCCACACACTCTACCCCAACCGTAACACACTCACCGCCTTGCTCTTACTCTCCAGGGAAGGTAGGAGACGAGCATAGCACGGCGGCCTCCTCCTCCTCCTCCTCCTCCTCCTCCTCCTCCTCCTCTAGAGTCCCCTCAGCAGCCGCACACCGCCCTGGTGGGGTGTGTGTGTGTGTGTGTGTGGTGTGCCCCGCCCGCCGGCGCCAGAGGGACCGAGAGTCACCGCCCCAGGACGACACCGCACGACCTGGCCTAGACACCGCAGGGGCCCGACCGCCTCCGCCTCTTCCTGGCGTCGACACTCCACACACCAGACACCCCACGCCCCCGCCCCCTCCCGAGGGCGGGCAGAACGCGACAGTCCGAAGTCATCTGCGAGTCGCCTCTCGTGGCGTGGCGGTGTCTCGTCTGCTCCACGCCCTTCTTCGTAGTGTGTGTGTGTGTGTGTGTGTTTGCGCGTGTTTTCAGACGTCTTGGATAAGGTCAGTAATTCCAGGGAGTGAATGAAACACCGGCAGCGTGTTGCCAAGTACCGCCACCTTCAGGAGCGACGACGACTGCACGGCCAAACAAGGGACAAGAACCTGGTTGGCCAACATCCCACCACCACCACCACCACCAACACCACCACCACTGCCGTGACTCAACCAGGTCGTAAATGTACTGGTAACTGGGCCCGCCGTCGTGCGCCTTGCCCTACTGACTTGCCTTAAAAGTAAAGCCGTAGCCTTGACAGATTCCAAGTAGGGTGTGTCGGTCGTTGTTTGCCCCGTGGGAAATGAGAGGTTTCTGGGGCGGCGATTTTTCATTGTGAGATGGCGATTGGCGAACCTCTGGCTTGGTTCGAGACCGCCCTGAGGTCACCAGTGCCAGAGTGACCTGTTTCATGAGGGCCCTGGGGTCACCAGTGCCAGAGTGACCTGTCTCATGACTTCCCTGAGGTCACCAGTGCCAGAATGACCTGTCTCATGACGGCCCTGAGGTCACCAGTGCCAGAGTGACCTGTCTCACGAGGGCCCTGAGGTCACCAGTGCCAGAGTGACCTGTCTCATGACGGCCCTGAGGTCACCCGTGCCAGAGTGACCTGTCTTATGACGGCCCTGAGGTCACCAGTGCCAGAGTGACCTGTCTCATGACGGCCCTGAGGTCACCAGTGCCAGAGTGACCTGGCTGATGACGTCCCTTAGGTCACCAGTGCCAGGCTGACCTGGGTAACGACAGCCCTAAGGTGACCCAGGTCATCTTGGTCCTCAGGTCTCCGGTCCCGAGTGACCGCATCTTCGGGTGACCTGTGGTAGGGGACCTGGGAGGCGGTGACCTTTAGTAGAGGGACCTGGGAGGCGGCCAGGTACTGATAGTCCTGCGAAACCATTCAGCGCAGAAAACGTAAAATATCCCTATTTAGAGAAAACGGACATGCATACGGTCCTTTCCTTCACCATATTTAATTTTTCTCCAGCAGAAATTTTTAAAAACCTCTCCTCCCAAGTCGTTTGGTTTTGAGGTCACCCTGGCTAATCTCGACGGACCTGTAGGATCAGATGTGACCTGGGTTATGCCAGTTCTCAGGTCACCAGTGCCAAAATGACTTGGATTGTGCCGGTTCTCAGGTCATTAGTGCCAGAGTGACTTGGATTATTCTAGTTCTCAGGTTAGCAGTGCCAGAATGACCAGGTTTGTGCCGGTCCTCAGGTCAGCAGTGCCAGAGTGACTTGAGCTATGCCTTTATCAGGTCACCAGTGCCAGCTTGACCTGGCTTTTGCCTGTCGTCAGGTCACCAGTGCCAGAGTGACACGGGTTATCCTGTCCATCAGGTCATCAGTGCCAGAGTGGCCAGCTTCATGGCACCTCCGAGGTCAAGAATTCTGAGGCGACCCAAGCCAGGGTGGCTCTGAGGTCACCATCGCCGGGCAGGCGTGGGTCATAAGATTCCTCAGGTCACCAGTAGTGCCTCGCCGACCTGCGCATCCGCACCAGAGATGCCACGACTCTGGGGAGAGAGATCCAGGTCACGATTCACAGGTCATACCCCAGCAATCTTTGGGGACGTGATGGTCCTTTTGGTCATCAGGGCCAGAGAGTGACCTAGGACGGGGGTCACGGCCGGGGGGCACCAAGGAGGCTCCAGTCGCGGCAGGAACCCGCAGTGGTAAAAGTAATGTCGCGCACCCGACCGACCGACCCCCTTCCTTCACGGCTTATCTCCCGGCCTCACTGCTCCTGCCTGACGCCTTGTGATGCAAATGATGCGGCAGATTATCACGGCGGGGTTAGAGTCGGGGCGGCGACGTTATCAACCACTTAATGCAGTTGTGTTTGTGGAGGAGGAAGAGGAAGAGGAGGACGTACCATCAATAATCACAGAGTCGCATTTGGCAAAGCGATGCGAAGAGACGTTCTCCTCCTCCTCCTCCTCCTCCTCCTTGTTCCCTCCCACACACGTACGGCACTGGGCGTCTCTCCTCCTGTCTCCGCGCGGGTCGGTCTGTCTCCCTGTCTCCTGCCGGTGACGAGAACGCCCAGAGTGGGCCGGAGAGGGACTCTTTGCCTTCCTCCACGCCGGAACACTTGCATTGATTGCCTCCTCACTGTTTCCTCTCTCGCGGCGCTTAAATAAAGTATTGTGAGTTTTCTAGTGTTGCTGCATAATGCATATATATATATATATATATTATATATATAAAAACGGGTTTAAAGAGCACTGTTTTAGGTTTGAATTTTGGCATGAACGTTGTTTGCAGGGATCCACCCTTGGTGTGATTGTGTTGGTACAAGCGTATTTGGCGATGCTCGAAGAAGCGCTTGGTTGTGTGGTGGTAACGATGGAAGGTGGTGGATGGGTTGACCCGTGTGGTGGAACTGTTGGGGTAGTGGATGGGTCTGACTTTGTGGTTGGTTGGGACTTGTTAGGGAATCTTGGCGAAGGTCCAGTAAGAAGGAAGGCAAATAATCTTGACCTTCTCTACGATTCTACACTATTTTTTTTTTCCTCGTCTCTCCTTGCCTCCTCTGATCACTACCTTGGTGTCGATGCTTGAGGTCTGTTTCGCTTCTCTAATATAAGCTTTCGGGCCAGAATTCCTTTCGTGTGTCTCCGTAATTCACGTAATATATATATATATAACGACTTGCATCGCATCTCCTCTGGACCACAAGGTCTTTGGGGCATTTCTCTTCAGTCTCTGGCCTCTCACTTGCAAGGTTTCTAGTCCTTCAGGTTTCAACACCACCCAGGGTACGCACTCACTCCATCAGCCCTTCCCAGACACACAAACGCACTCAGTGCATGAATGGCCCAACACCAAGCCAGGCACAGTCCTGTGCAGGAAAACTTCTTTTCTCCAAAACTCCCGTCTTCTCACAGTCCATCACTTGCAAACGCAACTGGCCACACGCTGTCACCATAACTCGTTTTCAAACTTTCCTCGCCAGCTCCCGCCCCTCCATGACGTCTCGTCGACTGTTGTACTCGCACAGAATTGAAAACGGAAATGTCCGAGGGTCTATGTATGTACAGAGAACTCCTCCGCCGGTTTAGGTAACTCATTGTCCTCTACAGAACCCTAAACATAATGGCCCTCCTCTATCAACCCCGGAGTCTCTTTTACTTGGGGTCTCCGTGGAGCTCCTGGTCCGTTTTTTTTTTTTTTTTTAATCCAGGCCGGAGGTATTTTCCTCAGAATTGACTCTAGTCCTCTGCAGGATTTTCTGCCTTTTCCTTCTTCCGCCCGTGCTGTCCCCCCGAATTCCTCGGAACTCGGCAGGATTACATCCTGGTCTGGATGAGTCTCCCTCATTCGCTCACGACAGATCCAAAGATCAACCCATTAATTATTTCTTAAGGTGATGAGTCTCGCAGTCAAACAAGCAACAACTCTGTGACGTTTCATTTCGCTGGGTGCCGTCATGGGTGTTGCCTCGCGCCGTTGCAACACAAATCTGTCTCTTGTTTTCACCCGCAACTTTTTCGGTCTGGTGTGAATGATCTGGTGTTAGGTTCATCTCGTCTAGACTTTCTCTGCACTCCCTCTCCATCATCCTCCTTTCTCGCCTGGATCACTCGCCGTCCTTCTAGCTGTGTCGGCCACATGGTGGTGGCTGGATCACTCATGGTTAGTTTTCCTCTTTTCTTAACTGCTGGCGTTTATGTAAAGCTTCGCTATTGTCCCTCCCTCTGCTCTTGTTATAGCATTTTTTCCCACAAGGGACCAGAGGCCATTCAGACTAGCACACGCTTCATGCAGTCTCCCGTTCAGGGTCTTCTGATGGAAGAGCCTCCCGCCTGCAGGGGAACCACTTTGACTCTGTCTTCCAACGAAGCAGTTAGTTTGCCTTGGCTTACGCTTGCGGGAGCAGGACCAGGCTGCATTCCCATCGTCCGTCATTGTCCCGGATATGTTTATAACCAACTGCCTCGTTTGGATTCCCGCTTCTGAATCCCCATAACCAACCAATCCCTTCTTTGGTTGGCCCCGAGCTCTCTCTTCTTCCATCTGCTGTCTTCACCAGTACTCACGTCAAAGTGGCCATGGGTACTCACCCGACATAAACGAGTAGATTATGAATAAATAACGGCTTATTGGATGTTTGGCAGCCATTTGGCTAAAGAAATGCACAGAGCCGAGGCATTACAGACATCGTGGGATGCCGTGTGACTCGTGGGCCCTCCGCTAAGGAAGCAGCAGTCGAGTTGTGAGAGTCATCTCAGCCAGCGCACTGCACTGGCGCCCGTGATAATAATTCTTGCCCACCTAACCCCATCCTGTTTACGTGCCAAAAGTGTGTGTGTGTGTGCAGGTTTCACGGCCACTCCTTGCCCTGAAGTATCCATTATTCCCCACTGTTGTATTCGGGGGGTCGGCGATCGATCCCCCTGCGTTTCTTTGCATAACTGGCTTGCCCCCCGAAACGCTCGTTCATCTCAACAAGTCTCCGGGGCTCCTCCTGTCTTCGCTCACTTGCATCTCGCGTCGGCGGCAGTCCTTTATCTTCCTGGTTGTCAGATCGCATCAGATGCGCCATCTTAAATGCAGAGTTCGTTATATCCTTTATTAGAATTTGTTCAGCATTGTGTTTTGTCATGTGCAGGGCTGCTTCTCTGTGTAATGACCCATTTATACTGAGCTGGGAGGGGAGGGGGTCTTTCTCCCTAGAGTCATACAGCTTTTTCAGTTTCTGTGTGATGTCCACATTTTACTGTGTCGTAACTCACTCTATTCCGTTCATCCTCTGCTCTTATGCCAAGAAAGTACTTCCTTACGTCTTGCTTAATATGTGTCTTGCTTAGTTTCATGTGGCCTGTGTTTTTTTTTTTTTTCTGCCCTAACATCTTTTGAATAACTTTTTCACTGTCTGCATCAATCAAGGTGATTTTAAAAAGCTCAAAAGGATGGTTGCTAATTTTAAGGCCTCGAACTTTTCCCGAGCAACTCTGCTTTCTCAATTCCGCTACCAACTCTCCTTTTTGCCAACCTCTGGATCTTCTCTATTGGTTCTTTCTGCTTCTTTTAAGTGCGGTGACCAGACCTGTGAAGCATATTCCAGTTTTGGTCTTACGTGGGATGCAGAGAGCTTGCTGAATATTTCCTCATCATAGACTTGAACGTTCGTCTGGTAATGTTTGCCAGCAGTTCGCCTCCTTCAGCACTCTCCTAGTGTGGGACTCTCTGGCGGCTGGTTGGGAAAGATGTCAGCTCCTGAGTGAGTCCCTCTCACGCACGGAATCCTGAAGCTTATTTCGTGCAAGTTGAGTTCATATTCGTAATGTTGCCTTCTTTTACTGTCTCCCATTTTTATTACCTTATATTTACTCGGGTTGAGTTAACCAACCATGTGCGTGTGTGTGTGTGTGTGTGTGTGTGAGTGCGCGCGTGCGCTGGCCACAGAGCCAGCCGGGGAGATGTGCCGGTATGCGCGTCGTCTCTGCGCAGAACTGCATGAGAATGTTGATGTCTGGGGAGTGTGTCATGCTCTCAGGCCATTGCCGAGGGCTGGGTCGTCTGAGGCTGTAGCCTGGGGAGTTACCCGTAAGTGTTTTGTGAGGAGATGGTGTATAGCCATGCTACTGAAAATGTTTTAAGTGTTAAGTGTTTGGCTGGAAGAGAGTGTTAGCGTTAGGAAGTGATTCGTAAGTGTCTGTTCCCCAAATGATTTTTAAGTGCTTGAGTGTTTAAAAGTGTTTGACGGTCGCTTTGTCTCAAGTGGATTCGCGGAAACAAGCGCTGCCGGCTACACTCTTTATAAGCGCTTGGGTGCCAGTGCATAGCGTTCAAGTTTCTCTTTTAAAGTGCTTGCATTGAAGCAGCAGCAGCAGCCAGCCACTGCGACAAAGTGTCAAGTTCCAGTCATTCGCAAAGCGTCTGTCCTAGAGCGGAAAGTCCACGCTTCCAGAACACTACCACGGGACTTGTGTATGGCTTGCTGGGGCTAACACCCAACCCCCCTCACCCCCCCCCCGGGGTTCCAGTGGACGTCACGTGACCAAGTGATAGACACCCCCCACCCCCCGGGGAGGGGGAGGAGGGGTTTGATGCGGATCCGCGGCGGAAGTCACATCCCCCCCCTCCCCCCCGTCAAGCAAGCACTGGCGTCGGGCCAGACTCAACTCAACTCAACTCACTTCAGTCCAGTTCAGTCCCCCACAGTCACTCGTGGGAGTAGTCAGTCCTCCGGGCGGGGCTTGGAGTCGCATCCGTTCGGGTTCCTGGTGGGTCTTCGGCAGGCGGCTCTTGGTCGGCCTAGGGGGGAGGGGCGCGCCTTGGACGGGATAAACCTCGGTGCCCACGCCAAAGCCAGGGAGAGGAGATGGGAGGGAAGATACGTGCAGTGCTTGAGTGGTGCGATCACCTCCCCTCCAACGCGAGAGTACAGCAAGCCCTTTGAAGACGACACCTGCAGCACTCGACGACGACGATTAGGAGGCTTGAGCACGACTTCGCAACCCTCGAACACGACCATACGACTCTTGAACACGACTTTACGACCATTGAACACGACGACTAGAAGGCTTTAGCACGGGGGAACGACCCTTGACACACGACGCTTCAACACGACAGTACGACGTTTTGAGCATGACGGTGCAACCCTTAGACTCGACGGTACGTTTCTCCCTCCCCCCCCCGAACACGACGGTACGACCCTCGGGCATGATGGCCTTGCCTTTGACCAACCTATTACAAGAATTTGTTTTTTTTCCCTCTGACGGAAATGGGGGTAGCGCGTTGCGCTCACCGCGGAAGAGCCGAGAGTTTTATGCTAACGAGAGGCGGTGGTCGGGGTAGGGTAAGGGGTAGGGGGGTAGGCAGGCAGGCAGGCACCCCTGGCTCCGGGCCTTAATATCGGTGCTCAATTTGCATACGGGACAAGCGTCTGGACCATAAACCTCACTTCTTTTTTAACAACGGGAAAACATCATCGGGGCGGAAGTGCAGCGCGCGAGAGAGCTCCCAACGGATATTAAAACATCAGAATATTGTGAATCGCATGTTA
>JAYMFT010103477.1:0-12500 GCA_038088735.1 Panulirus argus
GTCCCTTGTTCTTGACGCTACCTCGCTAACGCGGGAAATGGCAGATATGTATAAAAAGAAAAAAAAAAAATATATATATATATATATATATATATATAAACTGCTTTCAAAGTAATGAATATTATGCTTGTACAGAGAGGGGTTGAATTTTGCTGCAAATATATTTAGAAAATTATGAGTGATGTCATTAGGAGTAAGGGATGTTTTTGAATTATAGTATGGTACTGAGATAAAGATATCAATAAGGGAGAAATTTGAAAGTGCATGTGTGAAAAGTAGAAAGTGGAATAAAAGAAAGGGGATTGCTTTGGAGAGGGGTAATTCCAATAATGGGTAAGTTAGGATGGTCAAAAGATTGAGTTGTTACAAGGATTTGGTTACCAAGGTAACACTAGTGAATGCTATATTATACTAGTATATTGTATAGAAAGACTTTTTAGCTATTATGCATAATACCGAAACCAGAGCCAAGCACTTGCAACCAGGCCCCACAGACTATTCCATGGTTTACCTTGACCACTTCACATTTCTTGATTGAGCCCACTTAGAGCACCTTACCTTCCATAGACACAATTCATTTTGTTTTGTTTCAAACCCCAATACTCTAAAGCATTCTTCACGCCATTCTTGTATTTCCTTGGTGATATCCATACTTTTTTAACAGCATTGTTGTATGGAAAGTGAGAGAAATTAAGCCTTATTGATTTACATAGTGGATATCCAACAAAAGTTTTTAGATCCAGTCAAGACGGATGGAAAGATTATTTATTTACGAAGTTAAAGAAGAAATATACATGGGATAAACGTAGAACCTTTGAAAAGAAACTTTGATAAATAGTTATAAACTTCTAGATGAGCCCATGATGGGTAATTATACAATTTGCATGGCAGCAGATAAAAACAGCACAGCATTGTTATTCAAGCAAGAAATGTGGTGAATACTGTGTACAAACCCTGCCTAATGGCATTGTTTTGTTGCAATTATGTAGGTAGATATGTACTTCTCTTTGCTTGCCTCTGTTTCTGACACATGGATCTTCTAAGACAGTCTTTCATAGTTTGTCCAGTCTAAGTGTTTGAACCATTTCAACATACTCTTGTAGGCCCTCTAAGTCTAGACTGCAGTTGCAACTCACCTTTAACATTGTCATATGTCATTCATAATATGATAAACCAACCTCACACTACATTTTCCTCAGCAATTTCCTCCACATCCACCTTCTTCCTTTTGCTTTGTATTCAAGGCTGCATATTTTTCTAGCTTCTCAGCTAGCCTGCCAATCCACACAGTGACAGATATCACTCTTGGGACTAATATACCTTCAAACATACCAGCCTTTACAGATGCTGACCTTTCCTTCCTCATACTCCTTAATGCACATTACTCATCCTATTTTCCCAATACGCTTCAAGATCATCAAACATTTGTGTATGATAGTGGAAACAATGACAGTATTATAAGCCTTCAAACTTTAAAGCTATCATACATGTATCATAATATCATGCACCTTGGGAAACATGCCTCAGAGAGAAATGTATATTCACAAATCATTTGATGCAGTGTGTAAAAGTACATACTTGGTTATACATTCAACATGTATGAGCATGAAAATAATGAATGAACTTATTCACTTCACAGTATACTTGTTGAATGGACACTGGATATGTCCATTTGAGTGTATTATATATATTCACTCAGCATTTTGAATTCACAATCTGAAGTGTATATGCTTCTTAAAGAATGCCTTAACCCGTAAATTTTAGAGAAGAGTGATATTGTTGACATGTATTTATATTATACATTTGGTGATATGTTGCTGTTAGATCATAACTTCATTTCACAACACTAATCTACTTACAAAATGTTTGACCTGAAAATCACAGAACACTGGAAGAGTAATGGTGCCAGAACTCCACTGGTGACCTCAACCCATCTTAGGAAGGCTTCCAACACGTGACCTTTGTTTCCTTACACTGATATAATCATCCATCCGTCGAAGGAGTCTCTCTGTTATTGCTGCATATTTTTCTAGCTTCTTTGCTAGCCTGCCAGTCCACACAGTGACAGATGATGTCTAGCAATTCAGATACGAACAGTTCACTCAGCCTTCTCCTTTGCCCAATACTAAGCTCATTGTATTGTAGAATCTTCGAGATGTATATGTAAACCTTTACAGTGGTCTGCTTTATATATTGATATGCGTACATACAAGCATATAATGGTATTTATGCTTATGGAATTAAAGTAAAAGTTAATGTTTAGCATTTGATCCAGGGAGTTATCCTTTCCAGCTTGACATGATATAGGATTGTAGAAATATTATTTACTGTCCAGTCTTACCTGCTTTAGTATCGAGTTTTGTTCCTCTGAGAAAAGATTTCACAGAGGTTCCTAAATGACTTTGAGAAGAAGATTAACAAATTATTATAAAGGAGATAAAATAAAGAGAAGTTAAAGTTGTATGCATAGTATAACAGATATAGATTAAAAGAAGTGGTAGATTTTAAGATCATTCGTACTTGGTTGGTAGAATCTCTCTCCCCTCCCCCAGATGGTTGACGACCTGTAGAAGAGATTAAGGGGTATGAGTTCAATATTAACAAGAAAATTCTGCTTTTAAGCGATGTGCCCATATTAGATAGCAGACCAGCATTATTTTGAAACCAGAAAGTCATTGTTGTGGACATTTTTTCTTGTAATGCCTTGTCTGTTTTTTCTTGTATGACCAGCACTGATAGTTATAGTTGATCAGAAATAGCTGTTCATTATTGTAAATTCTGCTTAAGCAGTGAGTTAGCAGGGTCACACTGCAAACCAGCATTCCCCTTTTTCGTTCTAAGTATATCAACAGAAGCCAACCTATAGGGACAGCCATTTTTAACATACCTGCCTTTTAAGATAGCATAAATCATACTCCTGTCCCCTGGAACCTTTTTGATGAATAGCTCAGTAGCTCAATACTTGTTTTGGAAATTGCATCAAATGCTGATAGATTATTCAGTTTATGACACTGACTGTTGCACTTTTAATGAAGAGAATTTGAAGCATTTTCATGAAGGGGATATTTGAGACACTTTCATGATACACATATCTACTTTCTTTATGAATGCTGACTGTTTATTCCTTTCCTCTTGCACTTCTTTACATTGAGTTAATGATAATGCAGATCATGAAAACAGTACAAGTGAGGAAGATCTTGAATATCAACCCATAGAGTAGTAAGAGAATCACATGCTCAGCTTGCTGTGTCATGTCAATAATCTAAGAATGCTTCTTGAAATACTACAAGAAAATTAGTGCTTGAGTGTTGTAGTATCTCATTTATCTACATTTAATAGTTGTTTTGGATAGGTAGCAGCATAACAGTGTGCAATACCAGGTGTTGGTAATTTGGTCAGGTGGTGTTAACAGTGTGGATGTATTACTTTATGGCATTCCCAAGATATTTGTCTAAATCATAGGACTTGATGGTTATAGCCTTTTTCCCTGTAATCATCACGTCAGCATGCGTTAATTACTGGATGTATGAGTTTTTTCAAATGAAGGTTGTTCAGAGATAGAAACTCAAAAACTAAATCCAGAGACTTAAAATTCATATGAACATTTAATACTAACTGTGTCTTTTCTCTTAATCATCATATTTCTAGTCAGTATCAAGTTGAACTATGTTGCTTTGACAGGCACAAGCGATTTTTTTTTACATAAGCTGAGGCAGCATGACCTCTTTTGCTTTGATAGGCACAAGCATTTTTTTTTTTTTTTCTTTACATAAGCTGATACAGCATAGGTGTGTGTATATATATATATATATACACACACACACACTCTAGCCAAAGCCAGGTTCCCATTTTATTGATCAACCTTTAGGGGAGGATGAACAGCTGTCTTGACCATGGACCAACATCCCAAACAGGATTTGAACCTATGTGCTTGACCCTGGGTGGCTCTTGAATGCATCACGGTCAGCAGCTCTAACCTCTACACCACAGAGGTCCATTTTCAACCTTACAACAAGTAGATGCATCACGCAGTTGGTTGCATAGCTATGGAAGTGATTTTGTAATGATGTTGGTGTCAAGTGTTAGTATGAATGTGTTGGTCAGTACTATTGAATTAATATCATGAAAATTTTAATCATGTTAGATATATTCCTCCAGCTAACATATAAGTACAGAGTAAAGGCTTCTGGGGATAGTGGATTTGATTAGCCATAAATAGTGAAATATAGTTATCAGGTTTTCTCTTTATCAGAGTTTGTGCTTTCTAATCTTCATGATATATCCCTGGTGATTGGTTTTGGATATTGAATTCACCAGATGAAGTTGAGCATGGATATCCAGGTTATCTTTATAGTAAATTCATAGGGTTTGTGTTATGCAACACCAAGCAGATCACCATTGCACACTTATTGTTTTAGTCCTGGCAGTTCAAGTATTGATAGATTCTTTGATAGCCTTACTGTTGAATTTTTTACAGACAGATGCTTTACCAACCCTATATTGTGTTGTAATTCACTGCAAAAATTTTGGGTCATATTATGATATAGGAATATCATGATCATCATCATCTGTCATTTGTAAACAGTTTTCGTGCTGTAACTGTAGTGTCCATTGACCATTTCTTTTGAAATTTTAAGACAGTGATATTTATATCATGTTGCAAGCCAAGTACATACATTTCTAGGGGTCCTGGCCCATTCTTTTTATGTATGAAGGGGCCAGAAGGCCAATTTCTTAAGTTGATTAAGAATATGGTTGTATCTAATGACTTAGTTATTGAAAAGTAGTAGTGATTGGTGAGGATTATAAAGTTTGTAGATTCAATGAATAAGAAGTAAGGGGAAAGAAAGGTGATAGTTTTCAAGTATGATCTAAAAATAAGATTGCAATATTATTATATGATTATTATGTATAACCCCAAGACCCGTTTTATGGGGTGCCTACACCTTTGAGGCTATGTTACAATCAGAAGCATATCCTGCTCTGGAGCAACAAGTTTGTCAACTGAACTGAACTCTTCTACATCATCTGATTATGATACAACCTTGCTGAAGGTTAGTTTTCACTCACAGTGTAACCACTAGGAGGCAGAATCCAGTAACATCAGGTTGTAATGTAGGATTCATACTTGATGGGAGAGGTGAAAAATAGTGATTTTAAATTTAGAGGCCTTACCGTGAGATTTGGTGTGGCTGCATCATGCTCTTGTAGGCAGAGCTTTTTATTATTTCGATGGCAGTTGCATTATCACTTCAATGGATGACTCTAACCTTACAATCATTGATTCTAGGAAAAGTGCCTGTGATTTGTGATCTTTTGTAGAAATTGAAATGAAGCATTAGTCAAATGGATTAGAGAATTGTGTTCATAACAGATGTTGCTTTTCAAGCTGTCTTTTAGCGGAATGATTGGTAATAGAAGTCTGGATTTCTGCAGTAGGATTGCAGAGGGATACTCAACTTGTTAAGCATATCACTCCATATATTTTCAGTCAAAGCTTCATGCACACACACATCTCAATTATCTTTGGCAGAATATTACTCTCGCCATTCTTTTATGCTTTACCTCTTCCTTCTGTATTACATGAGAGTTAGGTGCCTTAGAACAGATATATTGGTATGCTTTTAATTTTATTAAAGCAAAGTTGATAATCAGGTACTAAAGGTGTATTGCATCCCCCCCCTGTCTCTCTCTCTCTCTCTCTCTCTCTCTCTCTATTTTAAGCAATTATCAGTTTATAGTAGTTGCTTTCCCCAAAGATTATTTCATTGTTTTCTTCTTTTGTCTTTTAGCACTACATTATTGGTATTCAAGTTACAGCTGTGGAAGATAGTGAGTTGTTTACTATTCTTTTCTTCAGTCCTTGATTTTCAGTTTATTTCACAGTTGCAGACATTTATCTTGTACTCCCATGAAACTTACTTGAATAGTAGGAAAGGATATTGTATCTGATCCACTAGAAATTAACACCTGAACATTTTGAATCTTATCCTCCCTAAAGGCTAATAGGTTTTCAGATGCAGCACATAGCATCAGATTGACTCATGCGGCAATTTTTTTTATTGATTCTTAATGATTTTTTCTTATTTTTTGTCAAAATGTGACTTGAATATTTCCTTGAATTGCAGTTGTCTGGTCATTCAGGCTGTGGTCTCTCTTATTTTTGCTAACATGGAGAGAAAAGGAATAGATCCTTTTACATTATGTGGGGGATATTTTTTAGCTGATAAACTGAAAATCAATTATCTTTTGTGAGCAAGCTCAGAATAATGAGAGAATCTAGAAGATTTGTCCAGTCAGATCTTAAATCATTCGTTAAGTCCCCCTAACCTCATTAACTGTTTCTTTGAGAATATTTTTATCAAGTACAGTTGAAGATCCAGGCAAATGTTGAAAGACACTACTAGTCACTGAGTGTTGTAGTATTGATTTTCAGCCCTCACAAAGTAGATGATCAGTGCAAGCAGTGAGGTTGTTCTTCACCTGCTAACCAGGTTGGTGTTCATGTTGATTACTTTTTAAATTCCCATTTTACTGCATGCAGGATAGGGACTGGCAGTGGTTCAACAAAATGAGATAAAATCATTAAGGACTTGAATAGTTCTCGGCCTACAGCATAGCTCTTTTGTTTTGCTATGAGGGCTTTAGTATTGTTTGATTGATTTATATTAAATTAGTAAAACCATGACTGGGTTATGGTCAGATGATTTATTTCTCATTAGGTTTCTCATTAAGGGTCTAAGTACTTACAGGAGCATTTAATGGCTACTTTCTAACAGTTTACCAGTTTAATGCTAGCAGATGTCTCAGCAGTTATGTGTATATTACTGAACATTAGTTTTGAATTCAAAAGACAGTACTGTATTTAAGTGAGGTAGTTGAAGAGAGATCAAGCAGCCATCCAACATACTCCTTTTGTTATTGCATTTTTTATGAGCAGACATCTCAAATATAAAGTTGGGTGGGTTTAATAAAGTAGATTTTAGGATAAGGGGGATTGGAAAACTTTTAAGAGTATAGTGTCAGTTGCTGATTACTAAAAGTTATTGATAATAGTTTGTAACTAGCTTAATTTAACCAGCTTCGATTCTCGTTACCTGAATTAGAGATCATCATTTGATGAAGGCTTGACCACTTTCATTGGGCATTGTGGTTTGCAAGCTGTTGATGTGCCACTTGATTTGGACAGATTACATTTAACAAATGACTATATGGTGTCTTTAATACAGAAAAAATCCCTTGTATTCAAAGTACATTTTTCTTAACTACAAACCTTAAGTATTAAAGTCAGTGTTCAGTGTTAAATGCATTTTTACTTGGTGCTTTTAGCATTGTAAGTCCCTGCATTATCTTTCTAGGACTTGTTTAATGCTGGTGGTTTAATAGAAGACTTCAGTTTAGTTTTGCTAGCTTTTGTTTGATTTTACATGCATCAAACTCACAGATAAATAACTGAACTGCAAGGCAATTCATGTAATATTTTCAGCAGAATCCCTAAGAAGTTCAAATATTTTTGAAATGCTGCTGTTAGTGAAGTATAGTTAGTGTACTTAGATATCCCAAGAGACTGGACTAAGTAACAGAGAGTTGGATCAAAGATGAATCAACATTTTGGTAAAGGAGGGTTAATATGAATTGCAGGTTATATTTTCTTCCCCACCCTAAAATCAGAAGAAAGTTATGACGAAAACATATTAGTTGGACTTCTCAGGTCTGTAACACTAAGGGGCTTAGAACTGTTATCCCATTAATGAGCAGTCTTTAATGTTATTGTTTGAAATTAAGTACATCATCATACCCTGTTACACAAAATTTTCACTTTCAGAGTAAAGGTTTTCATTACAGAAAGATTGAAATTGAGGAGTGTATATGTTTATAACTGATAGCTTTATGGTCACACATGTTATTGAAGGTTATTGTCTCTCTGTAAGGCCCATGCTTTCTGACAGAGAACTGACTGTATTTTATATTTGGCTTTTATGAGCGAGTGCAAGGACTTGAATCAAGAAATCACTCAATTGAGTTTACTCCATAAATGGATTGAATTATAATGCATTGCTAAATAATGTGCATATCTTTTGCTAGTGGAAACATTTTCGCACTCCTTAGACAGCTCATATATGAACTGATTTTAGATTTTTGAAGACAGTTTGAGAATGCCTTTAAATTTTCCATCCGTGTAGTAAAACATTCTTCTTCCATTTACGATGCATCAACATTAGTATCCTGTTTTTTTAGTTCTGGTTCAGGTTTAGCTTTCTCCAATACTCTGTTTTTGATGCTCTGTGTTACTGGAAATTCAACACAACAATGTTTGTGTGACCCTTTATGATGTACCGTTCTCAGTGGCATCCACAGTTTGATCATTGGTTAGAGCACATGTTTAAGACTACAGTCTACCGTTGATTTGATGCATGATCTCAAAAGTGTGTCTAGAGTGTACTGAAGAGAATGTTGCCAAGGTAAATAGTCTTGTCAACTTTTTTCTCTTATAAGCCTGTGATTAGGAAGTGCCTACATTGTTATAAATATTGTACCAATTGTATCATATTGTACTTTTGTATAGATGGTGTAAATACTCGAATAAACAGTACATGTTAAGTTATATTTTTATTGCATATCAACACAGTACACTTCACAAAAGCCATTATAGTACAGCTAATTTATAAATAGGAGAGGATATATAATTTAAAAGTGCAGAGTAATTGATCTAGGAATGCATTTCAAAACTTGTAACCTGCTCATGTTAAATCATCTTGAATTACCATAATACCAATTTGAAATCACATGAAATATGTCATTCATAAGCAACTTTTCATGGGCTTGGCAATCATTCCTCAATAATAAACTGGTAAAAACTAGTGGTACTTTCTTCTACCTCGTACAACAGTGTTGTAGGTCTTTTAACTGTACACTAGCTGCCAGCTATTTAAAATGTCATTGCCAATAAAGTCATTTGAGAGCTCCTATACTCTGGTTTAGAATTGGATTGAGTATCATTAAAGTTATGAAGTAGTAGAGAAAAGCAAATCAAGTAATACCTTTGTTTATGTAATTGCCATGTGCAAAGAATATCATTTTTCAGATAATCATTAAAACTGAAGGCTGAAGTGAGGACTGTTAATTGTAACTTTGACATAGAAGTTTCTCGTGTTTTAGAACAGCAGTCACTGTTGTGAGCTTGGCACATACTTGTGAGATTCTCAGAAGCAGGAAACTGTAAATAAGGTATTGATGTTTCGCTGCTGGCAAAGATACAAACTCGCTACCTGAACTAGTCGGTTTTTTAAACGAAAAGTTTTGAACCCTGCCGAAGGTTTTTGTTACCCAGTTGTTTAGGTTAGCTAATAAGATGCCACATTTGAAGCTGGCAATAGAGGCTTGTGAACTATTATAAACATGGGAAGAGTCACAGATGTTAAGGTCCAAGGAAAATCTCACATTTTGATGAACGCTTTATGTTGAGGTAAACAATGCATACAGCCTCAAAAGTAGTTAAAGTCTGTCCTTTGTGTATGTCAGACCTCAAAATGAATGGATTATAAGGCCAAAATTATAACAGTAGTCCATACAATTGTAGACATTTAGAAGGACCCCTTCTTGTGATTGACACTGACAAATCGTTTTGTTCCTGTTAACAATTTTCATTGTTATGGGACCACTTTATAACAGGACACTTTTGAATCGGGTGAATCATCTCGTTGCTGATGAAGTTATTTTAGCAGTCTGGGAATGGATTTGTGTTAACAGCAGGTAGTATTATGCAGAAAATTGGTGAAATATTTTTTTTTCACATATCTCTCTGTCTATCATTCTGTTGACTGAAGCCCATTAATGTGACTAGTGGCAGGGGATGGATGATACCGCTATCTCAGTTGACACTGATTTTTATTGAATCATGTTTACTTTTGATGCTAAAATTTTGGAAGTGATTATTAAAGACAGGCCATATTTTGTCTCGCCACTGCAAAAGAGTATGTGAAACATTGTCGTCACCTGTATCTGTGTGAAGACATTCTTCTTACCACGGTAACGAGAAACTTGACCTCTGCATCATAGTTAGTCCCTTTGCAGGAAAATTGTATGCACGTAGTTGCGTAAATCTGCATATTGATTATTTTTCTTGTGCCCTAACTCGGTAATGTTGTATTAGTGTTCATCCTATATTTTTAAACTTCGTGTATCTTGATATACAGAGATTATTCATCATTGTGCGACTCAAATCACGAGTAAAACAAACAAAAAAATCCTTGTTGGTGTCGAAGCTATTTAAACAATTGAATTCTAGTCTATGATTTAAGTCATTTTTCATGAATAATCCTTCAATATTTTTGTTTTCATTAGATTAGGAATGTTAACCTGTCTGTCTGCTCCAGTGATATGAGTTCCCACCACAACACTACCTCAACACATATTCTCCCATCTCTTCACAACTTTTCTACCCTCGTTACAGCACTATTTCCGCCTATACAATACACGCTCCATTACGCCATCCTAAGCACTATTGGTAAAATTATCCACATTATTGTACAATGTAGCCCTATGCTATCTTCCACTCAGGGTCCCTGAGAGGAATTTTGTCAAGGGGTACAAAGTTTCTTTCGGGCCCCCTTCTCCATTAGTCATCCTGTTTTTATCCACTACGGTTTTATGCCACGAGCTGTAAGGCCAAAAAGGGTATGGAAGATAAGGGAGGGATGGGATAGGTAGCTTTGTTGATTTTCTGCATTTTCTATAATCCCAAGAAGTTCTCGGGCCCCCTTTTGGACCCCTGGGTACGATGTACGCCCGGCACCTGCTTCTCAGAGGCCCTGCCTCCACTACAATATACCTACACCTACCCTACGCAGTATGTACAATTATGTAATGCTATCGCATCAACACTCTCCCCCCATTTAGAGATAGCGTCATATGTTGTTAGCAATACAATATACTTTTTCCACTACAACAGTTTTCTTATTCTTTACACGGTCTTCACCATTGTATCATCCCTTCTCTACCGTTAATCCTCGGCACTGTTCCCATCACGATACAGTCACCCCCACTACAGAATTACCACCATTCTTCGAAAGTCTTAAGTGTTGCCATTTGCGGCTCCTAAAATTTATTCTCTGGGATATTGAGGTCAGCGAAGGTTAATCCGACTCGCGTCGGCATAAGATGTTTTGCGCCATCATAGAGATTCCCGGCAAAAGATGTCCTCTGCTGACATCTTAAAGAAGACCCTTGACGCTGATGTCGTGAGCTGAATTCATAGATTCTTGGCGTATGATGTGCCAACTCATAGGTTCCCAGTATAAGATGGTTTATGGCTACAGTGCAGACATTTTATGCTTTTATGACAGACTCCTAGCACAACAGGTCTTGTTTCTAGATCGCAAGGATTTTTTGGAATTATAAATATATATATATATATATATATATACACGAATATAGTGCATATGAACGAGCACTTTCACAGAACTGCCCTCCTCGTCCGCCACACCCCCACTGACGATGCTACGAGTGCTCAGGCGGGGCCCCCGCCCCGCTGACCACGCCGCAGCAAGTTGCCACCTGACCATGACGCCCCAAACGGCGAGCAGCACATCTAGCCGCAACACCACGCGACCCACCACCGGGACACTACTACTCCCCACCTGCGGGCTGGTGCCCGCTTTGTGTATTCTGTACATTTATGTGCTATATGTATGTACTACTGTCCATATATATTAATGTACTGAATGCACAATAAACCTTTACAAACAAACAGTTCCCCCGCCATGGCTCCACCGTCTCCCTCCCTCCCTACCAACCTCCCTCCTCTCCTGCCGGTGCCGGGACATTTCCCTGCCCGTGTCGTGCCGGCCTGAGCAGCTTCGCCACTCTCCCAGATGAGATTAACTTGGTCGGTGCTCGTGCGGCATCTCGTCTCTACAACCCCAGATTTCCCCGTAACCGAGACATTATTCCCTCCGCTGTATAGCCAGATTTCTCCCTGACTACGGTGATATTTTTTTTTTTTCCTTCCCCTCCGAAGTAGTGGCGGAATTCACCCTGGTTACAGGCGCATTTCTTCCTGATTACAGCGGTATTTCTGTCCTTGGGTATAGCCTCATTTCTTCCCGACTGGGGGCGATATTTCACCCTGATTACAACCGTGTTTCTCCCTGGGTACAGGGATATTTCTTTCTAATACGGCCTTATTTTCTCCCCCGCATATGGTCGACGGAAGCCCGACAAAATCGGACCTTCGGTGCGTCTTTCGTCTAGAGGCTTGACATTGCCTCGCACAGGAAAGATCCCGCAAGGAGAGAGGTTTACCTTGACAGGGAAAGGAATTGAGAAAAAACGGAACAGAAAATTCAGATGATAATGGTAAACATAAAACAAAAATATTAATAGTAATAATGATAAGAATATAATGATGATAAATCTTAATCTTTAATAAAAACAGACTGATAATTGCAATAATAATGATGCTAATAAAAGAATTAATAATAATGATAACAATAATAATA
>JAYMFT010103498.1:0-13702 GCA_038088735.1 Panulirus argus
CCACTCCTGACGCTGGCCATGAGAGTCATGACCCGGCCTTCACTGCCTCAACCACGAGAGTGATCACACTGAACACCTTCCCCCACTTATTTCTCCCCGCCCCCAACTCTCCCGCTCTCTCCCCCTCCCCTCCTCCCCCCCCCCAACCCACCTTCCTCTCCCACGGTGAGAGGGTCAGAAGTCAAGAATCTGGGAGGGTCCCGACGCCATCCACTGACCAAGGAGCGGGGGTCGCTTACGGTCATTTGCTTCGCCTGTGTACATAATGCCAGTTTTCGTAATGGAGGAGAGAGAAAATCCCTTTTCCGCCATCCCCTACGTCTGACTAATGCACAAATATTAAACTAAACCGAAATACGAACGAGAAAGAAAATAGAAAAGCATGATTGGAAGACAGAAAGGATTTAAAGAAAAATTCAGAATGGAGACTGGAAGGTTATTTCTATTGCTTATCTGCAAAGAGAATGAAATGTAGATATAGGAACAGGTACAAAGACAGTACGTCACTTACTTAAGGTACCCGGCGCTGAACGGGGAAAACTGGTCTATGTGAAAAAAGAGAAGTTTTATGTCACTTTGAAACGTGACCTTTTGTTGGCCTTTAAGGCTAGCACCTGGTACCCTTGAACTCTATCTTTTATCAAATTCTGCGTTGAGCTACGAGGAGCCTTTAATGCTTTTGAAGAGAGGCCTTTGGTGGCCTCAAAATGGCCCTCCAAGGCGAGCGCGTGGGAGCTAAAATTCCTTGCCTAGTTTATGAGGCACCAAGAGGCAAAGTTTGGGGCCTGTAAAAGCTACGTATAATAGTATTACTCATCATAGAGGAAAAAACGAGAATTTTATGAAAATCTGAATGTTCGACCATCATAATCACTATCATCATCACCACTTACCATCGTCATCATCATTTTCTTCGACATAACTCTGATCACTGTCCTCGTATTTACTTCCATTATCATTATCATCATCACCATCACTATTAGTATCGTAGCCATTATCACCATCATCACCATATACACTGATATCCTCACTATTATCGTTAACAACCAGCGGAAGTTCTCATCACCACACCACAACAGGCGCTGGCATCCTCATCACCATCATCATCATCGTCATCGCCGTCATCATCACTAGCATTATCATTATCATCACCATCATCCTTATCACAGCCACCAACATCCTCACCATTTGTCTTCACCACTATCACCACCACTATCACCTTCATTATCACCTTCACTATCATCACTAACCCCCCCATTCTCATTAAGGACGCCTCAATACCCCACCATTACCAACACCATCATTACTGTCGAATAATCTCCACAGATATCCGTCTTAAGATTCGTCATTCATTAAAATTCTTCATCTCTTTAATTCTCATACACGTCTTTTGTCCAACCTTCGATCCTATAGGCCTAGACACTTAGGCTTATTTTCCTGCACAGAAATCACTCACCTGTAAGCCTAACTGATATGGTCTTGGGTAATAATAACTTCCACTCACGACAGAGGCCATTGTACCCACAGATGCTCGGTCTGCTGGCGTTAGTGTGTGTGTGTGTGTGTGTGTGTGTGTGTGTGCTTGAAGTAGGAGGGGTAGGGGTCTCAGGGAAGTGCATCCGGTTGGAGACTTGTCCGGGCCACTCCCGGGTCACACAAGGTCACGAGGGAGGCTCTTGACCTTACACGGCCGTGACCAGAGGCAAGGTCCGAGTTCTTACTAATATGGCCGTCCAAGACACATTCTGGAGCACTCGCTCTGCACACGTTGTCCGATGAAAATAGAAACAAAGGCCAAGCGAGATACAATAACGACCGAATAATCTTTAGATACGTATCTATGAAATGAATTTAGAAAGAAAACAGTCAGTATATTTCAAAATATCTTAGAATATAATATTGAAAATGGTATATGAAAAGAAGTCATATGACTTAAATGATTCGGACGGGATGTAAAAAGTGCGGCCCTTTCGCTGGGGTAAGGCATTGTAGCTCTCCTGAATAAAGAATTAACATTGATATACAGGCGAATCGCACCAGCAGTCAAGAACTTGGAGCCTAACGGTGAGAATGGAAACTATCGACTGTGGATTCGAGAAATCAGTCTTTAACAGATTCTTCTGCACCAGACGCTAGACCACAGGCAAGTGAATGAGACCCGAACCATGTGAGTCGAGTCTGAAATGAGACCTGAATCAAATGTGTTACACATGATAAAAGACCTGATTCCAACGAATTGAAACCAGAATGAGACCCTGAACCATGCGAGTCGAGACTTAAGCCAAATGTGTTAAAAGTGAAATGAGACCCGGATTCCAACGAGACGGGACCTGATCTAAGAATGAAATGAGACCTGAAGCAAGTGAGTCGAGGCTGATATGAGACCTGAAGCCAAAGAGTCAAGACTGAAATGAGACCAAGTGAGGCGCGACTGTAAAACAAAGGACTCGAAGCGAAAGATCAACTAATTTCGATGAAATTCGACACCACAAAACTGGAAACTCTGGCGACATATATGTAAACAGAAGCCACATGCATGAGATTCCGGACCATAAAAAAAAAGGGAAGACATCTGAGATAAGGACGAAACTTGAATTCTTTAATGAGATAATTTAAAGGCAAACGAAGACATGACATGGATACCAAGGCCGGTAAAACTTATCTAAGCAGACTAGAGAAGAGAGGAACATCAGGCTAAGGAGACAGGCATCAAAACCACGAAGAGAGAGATTCGAAAACTAATCAGCAAGCGACTGGGAACAGATACGGAGTTTCGTAATTCGCTGACAGGAGAGTCAGTGACATTCTTGTGCAAGATTTTCTTGATTATACACCATCACAGCGCTGAGTGCGCTTAAGACTTGGTTGTTAAGAGGAATGGAATGAGGTACTGAATGGGGTATGTAAGGGGAAGGCAGGTGAGTGATTGAAGGAGTGGCAAGGGGAGATGGGAGAATGGGGGTTGGGAAGGAAGATGGGGGAGGTAAGGCCCATGGGGTGTGACGTAAGGATACAGTGGGGTCCCTCTCACCTACACACACACACACACACACACACAGTCTTGCAGTTCAACCAACTTTCAAAATATTCGTAAAAGAAAGGAAAAATATTTTACAAATAAAATCAGTCGTCTTATCTTACATAGTGATTGGCTGTTTTTCTTTTTTTTTTTGTCATCTGATCACCTTTGGTCCAGTGAGAAGCAAGATCTTTAGACAGGGATTCCCTCGAACGAAGACGGTATTGGACGAAAACTGAAGATTAGAATAAGGAGGAGAAAGAGAAAAGAAGTGATGATAAGAGAGAACAGTCAGTGACTGTAAAGAATAATACGAAAAAGATATTGGATTATGAAATTGGACAATGCAGGAAAGAATGTGAAATTGTATAGTAGCACAAGATGGGGAAAATCAACTGGCCATCATGATGAGAATAGGAAGTGGTGCAGGACAAAGAGGAAAGAAATGAGGAAAACGCGAAAGTTTCTGACGAGTAAATGTGAAATATGGTGACGTCGGTTGCGGGTGGGGGAAGAAATATGGTGACGTTACTTAGGACAAAGAGTGACGTTACCGTTGGCACCTAATGGAAAAAGAAAAAAAATAACGTGAAAACTTTAAAGAAACGGGAAAGTGCAGCAGCTGGCAACGGCTTGATTTAAAGGAGGAGAAAAAAGAAAAGCCTTCAGAAAAATGCCCGGTGGTGCAACGTCTGGCTATGATGTTATGATGGGCAGACCCAACATTGTCGGGAGAGAGAGGAAGCAACGCGGGTGATGGGTGTGGAGGGAGGGAGGGGGGGGGGATGGGAGAGGGGCATGGGGGAGGGAGGGGTGGCTGAGTGTCCTTGCTGAAGCCACGTCGCCAAATCTGCACCTCTCCCCCCCCCCCTACCACCACCACTGCGTGGGTAAACACATGGGTGAATAGCATCCGTGTAAATGGCACTTGTAAATGTGTAAACAAGGGTGTTCACAGAGGCTATTGTGAGAGGTAAAAGGCTGTATTTAAACATGTTGAGGGGGGTGGGGGGGAGGATCATTCTCCCCAGAGGGATTGGTAACGCGAGGTGTTGGCTCAGTGCATACGACACCGACCCAGCAACATCCTGCTGCCTTCTGCACTTCAACACGACGGCGGGGTTCGAACGTGGGACCTCGGCTTCGTTACGTAGTCAAGGGACACCCAGTATACCAATATGATAACGGCAGGATTATGGTGAATACTGTTACAGCCAAAAGCCGTGATCCGCCACAGCCACGTTCACCTCTTTTTTTTTTTTCTTTCCTATTCAAACAATGATTTATTTCAAATTTCCACCGCAGACATCTGAAGCCACATCTTCATTCAACAGTGGAAAGTGAAAGGCAAACATTTCAGTATTACTTAGACGAGAGGAAGTCCTTAAATCTGCTCTACAAAAGTATTGGCTCAAGCAAACACCGAGTTCTTTGTGTGCCTCATCTTTTAAACACCATTTGAGGTGCTCGTCTTTTCGTTCTGTTTATACCAACTGTAGTTGCGTACTACCTTGCTTACACCATCTGTGTCCAGATAATGCCTTCTTTAAACCATATGAGGCCTTGCGCAGCCTTACTTAATCCAGCTGTGGCCATGCATGGCCTTGTTCACATTACCTTTGACTTTGCTTTGCCCTATTTATTCTATCTGACCAAGCGCTTACCATCTGTGGCTGGGAGCTGCCTCTTTGCATCATCTGTCACCAGAACTGCTCTACAGACATTACACGCAGCCGGAAATGCTCCTGGATACAAAGTTGCGCGGACAGAGAGAGCCTTAAGAGTCCGGACTATTAAATGAACATACGAGTAACAGAAGACCTATAGGCCTGAAACGTGGTTACCTACTGACAAGATGTGTCTTTTACACCATCTATAAACGCACACACACACACACACACACACACGTTCGCCAGCATTCACATATTGGAGAACAGTAGGTTAACAGAAAAACAAAAAATGTACACCGCAATAGATGTATAGATATACATATCATTTCTCTTGCTTGCTTTCCGTTTCCCGTGGTAGCGAGGTAGCGCCATGGCCAGGCGAAGAACGGCTTCATTTGTCCACATCCAGTCTCTAACTGTCATTAATGATGCAAGGAAACTAGAGCCCCCTAACCACAGCCAAGCCCCACAGACCGTTCCATGGTTTTCCTTGACCACTTAGCATGCCCATGTTCCGTCCACTGACAGCACCTTTCCACATGTATTCAAGCATGGCTCCAAATTCTCTCTTTGACACGCACCCTCACACCCTCTTTGAGGTCAGGCCCCGATGATGCAAAGCCTCTCTCACCCCATCTTTCTATCTCCTTGGTCTCTTCCTGCCCCTTATTCCCTCCTCTTCCGACATGTATATCCTCTTAGTTAGTCTGTCTTCACTCATCCACTACATATGCCCAAAACATTCCATATCATCTGGAGTCAGTTTTCAGTGAGAGAGTAGCTAATCAGACTGATTCATGGGAGGATTGGTTGAGGCTGAGGTAAGGATATGTGAGGAAATTAATGACGAGTTTTAAAACATTTTCACTGCAAGGCGCCATAGGCCTAGGACCAGTGAGACAGAACGGGGAGGAAGTTTCAGAAAACATTAATATCAAACCAGCAAAGACATAAAGAGAATACTAAATGGTGTCGTCCAATACAAGGCTCATTGTCCCGATGAAATTCCACCAGATGAGCTGCAGATGTGTACAGATGCGATAGAAAGACCTCTGGAAATATTTCTAGAAATGTCGCTGAAGGGAGGCAAAATGCCAAGGGAGATGAGGTGGGTAAACCATATCTTTCTATAAGAAGGGAGACCTGGAACAGGCACTAAACTACAGACTGGTCTCACTGGCCAGTGTTGTCGCCGGTATGGTTCGGGAAAAGATCTTTAATAAACAAGTGGATGACTTCCTACAAGGGAGAAATTACCTGAGTGAGGTAGTGCATAGCATTAAGGAATAGAATATAACTTATCAGATTTCTACGAGGGAGTGAGCTCTGTCCTGGGCGACAGGGAAGACTGGGTGGATTGTTTGTATCTGGATCGCCAGAAAGCATTTGACACTTTACCACATCGGGACTGATCAAGAAGCCAGATCACTTGGTAGGAATAAAGACACTCCTTCAATGGACAGAAGATTATCTCAATAGAAGGGAACAAAGGACTCATGTCAGAGGAGTCTTCTCCAAGTGGGTCGAGTGACCAGTGAGTACCGCAGAGTTCTGTTCTGGGACCATTACTCTTCTTGATCCATGTAAATGACTTATCGGAAGGAATGGACTCCTTCCTGAATATGTTTACAGATGATGCAAAGGTCATGAGGGAAGTGGACAGCGAGGAGGATTGCATCTCCTTACAAGGGGACGCCAACAAACTCCGAAGTTTTTCTTATGCCTCGTAGGTGAAATTCAACTCTGACAAATGTAATGAGGATGGGGCAAAGTGAGAGAAGGTCTCAATTTGATTATTATGTGGCAGGAAATAATCTTCAGGATTATGTGCGTGAGAAGGATCTGGGAGTCGACATCATCCAGAACATGTCGCCAGAGCCCCATGTTAGGGGAATGGTTAAGGTGACAAACTGTCCACTGGCAAATATTAGAATAGCTTTCGAGTGTATGTACAAGAAAATATTTAGCAAGCTGTTCGTTTGCTATATACGGCCAAGACTAGAATATGCTTCTCAAGTTTGGTCACCGCACTTATAGAAGCACAAAGAGCTAATAGTGTAAGTCTAGAGAAGGGCAACAAAAATGGTACCAGAATTAAGACAGATGAGTTACAGCGAAAGGTTGGAGGCTTTAGATTTGCCCACTTTGAAAAAAAGAAAAGTGAGGAGTGACCTGGTCACAGCCTTCAAGTTTCTGAAACGGATTAATAACGTGGACAGTGAACAGTTCTTCCAGGGATATAAGGATAGAGCAACCAGAGAACATAACATGAAACTAAAGAAAATGTAAAGGAGTGATTTGTAGTATAAGACCGGTGGATGAAGGGAAGAAGTTGGTTGAGGACACGGTGAATACAGACAACATTAACAATGAGTAGAGAATGTTCAAGAGATGAAGCCCTACGAGTATAAAACCGTACAGTGCAAATAGGTAAATGCAACCTGGACGCCTCTCTCAGTCCTGCATTTCTCTTACGCTGTCCTGACGTTCTCGATCGATCCTCCCTTCACCACATATTGTCCCCAGGCAACGCAGTTCCAGCACATCCACCGTCTTCCGTTCTTTAACAATCAGGGCTCACGACTCTCATCCATACATTACCGTTGGTTTTACAATATCATCAAAATTTTTGTCTTTTCATGCCTGATCACCGTTTCCCGCTTTAGCGGGGTAGCGCCAGGAACAGACTAAGAAAACCCACATCCGCTCTCATCCACTCTCAAGTTATCATGTGTAATGCACCGAAACCACAGCTCCCTATCCACATCCAGGCCCAACAGAACTTTCCATGGTTTACCCCTGACGTTTCACATGCCCTGGTTTAGTCCACTGACAGCATATCGACCCCAGTATAGCAGATGATCCAATTACTCTGTCCCGTGCACGCCTCTCACGCTCCTGCATGTTCAGACCAAATATAACCATCGGTGAAAATGCTCTCTCTCTCTCTCTTTCTCTCTGAAGGTATCAGGTGGAAGGCAGCCTATGACAAGGTGGTAAAACCAGCATTGCCCTTCTGGGTACCAGGAGAGTTAATGACGACTGCGTGGTGCGCCAACACTTCAGTGGCTGTCAACTTTCACTACTTTGGCCCAAGTAGATGAGTTCTCCTTCTGCTTCATCCACACATGGGCTGTTGTCATTCAGTTCACAAAATTAAGAGTCTCTCCATCCAACACATAACAGTTGATAACACGTAACCCACACGACTCTAGACTTTTCTGCATTGAGCGGTGAACGCTACGCGCTCTCCCTACGTTTTGGCTAAATCTCATAGATAAAAAAGTATGTAAGTTTGTCTCTCTCTCTCTCTCTCTCTCTCTCTCTTAATCCGATACCCCTCGGTATGCCAGCCACCGAAGTGCTTTCTGACGGTCCGCCAACGACATTCTCTCGTGTGTCGAGCTCGCCTGCATATGAAGAGCGACCTCTGTAATTACAGCTAGAATTTAGAGTGACTCTCAAGACTTTCCACTTTTACACTCTTCTCATACCCCTGTCTTTAGTAACCCTTATCATCATGTATTCCCATCATCCTTTGCACAGCATCGCTATCAGTGACCTCTTGTCATCAACAGCGAGCGATAAGTACGTCACTGGGGTCATTTCATGATGATCATTGCTGCCGTTCATCATGCGTAACGTCGTCATCGCCCAAGTCATCAGTGGGAAAGTAGTGCATTATTCTGGGGGTCGAACATACTCATCATAGGCAGTGGCTATTCACGTCATCACCAGTAGCAACACCACCATTACCGGATTCATCACAATCTACATCATCACACTATCGTCATCAACACCCTTGTCGTCACTGTCACCATCAACATTCTCACCATCATCGTTATCATCATCTTCACCGTATCATCACCTCTAACATTACTATCAACACCATCATCATGGCCATTTCACCATTATCACCTTCATAAATGATATCATCAACATCGCCATCGTCACCTCCATTATCATAGCTATCTTCACTATCATCATCGCCCTCTTCACTGTTATTTCTACCTTTAATCCATTTTCACCATAATCATTATCAAAATCACCATCATCTTCGTCAGGAGCAGCATATTCACCACCGTCATCATAATCACTACCATCTTCACCATTATCACTACCTTCATCATCATCACCATAACTACCACCACCAATACTTCACCATCTTCAGCATCATCATCTCTTTTACCAACATCATAACTGCTTTCATCACAGTCATAATATCATATTCAGCATCATCATCATCATCATCACCATTACCATCATAACCACTATCTCCACCCTCATTTAACCTATTCTCAGCATCCTCATCACCTTCGCCACCATCAATGCAATCTTCACCATCTTCATCAACATCATCATGATTATCATCCCCGTCGTCATCACCGTCTTCACCATACCCCATGGTGCCCCTGACGACAGAATAAATACTCATTTCTATACACTTCTTTTACATACTTACATCAAATACTTATATCGAAATACAATCATGATTCCTCCCCAGACAACAGAGTACTCATAATGCCCATTTTGCACAGATGTTTAACTATATGACCCACCAGTACAGAAAACCGCATGACCTACCAGTGTGGATAATTAACTCTATGACCCACCGGTACACATGATTAACTACACAGCCCACCAGTACAGATAAATAACCTTCCAAGGACCAGTAACTGGCCTGTAAGCATAAGAAGCCTCGTTGACCTTCCGATCACCCGGTAACCCCCAAAGATATACGGGGGCACTTAACCCCACAGCGTGAGATGTATGTTCACTTAGACGTGCTTTAAGCAACCTCCTCACCCTCCTTCCAGTTCACGTTAAGCAAACTCCACACCTTCCTTCCTTCACACACTAAGCAAACCCCACACCTTCCTTCTTTCAGACGTCAAGCAAACCTCACACCTTCCTTCTTTCAGACGTTAAGCAAACTCCACACCTTCCTTCCTTCACACGTTAAGCAAACTCCACACCTTTCTTCCTTCGCACGCTAAGCAAACCTCTCACCTTCCTTCTTTCAGACGTTAAGCAAACCTCACACCTTCCTTCTTTCAGACGTTAAGCAAACCCCCACACCTTCCTTCCTTCGCACGTTAAGCAAGCCCCACACCTTCCTTCCTTCGCACGTTAAGCAAGCCCCACACCTTCCTTCCTTCGCACGCTATGGAATCCCACACTTTCCTTCCTGGACACGTCAGCGCCCCACACCCTCCTTGTAAGCCACACGGCAAATGACACGCTTCGTCGGCGGACAGGACATTAACGAGCACAACTGGCAGCCCCGTGGCTAGAAATTGCATGTTCTTTACCGCCCAGCCTGGGGCCTGTAAGGTCTCCGGCTTGAAGTTCCTGCTCTGTGACCAGGCTCTGTTTTCCGTGTTTCTTGACTGCGGTCAGGGACCCGGAACTGCCACAGGGGTCTGGATAAGGTGCAGAAACTACTAACAGGGTCTGGATAAGGGCTCAGAATGTGTGACGGGTATGGCTACGAGGGAACAGCCGTTTTTCCCTCAGCAATCAGATTTTTGAAGCCTCGAAACACTGTCTCTTGAACCGTTGCCTATCCATCCTGCGAACCTTAGAGCCACGGTCCATAAAAAGGCCTCGACCCCTGGACCTACTGTACGAACCCTCGAGCTTTTTTTCTGGTGAGGCCTTGAGGATCTTATAATCAGAATTCATACGCTCATACAGATTAAATGCATACGCAAAGTAGTAGAGTAACGTAGAGAGAAAACAGCTGTTTTACATTAAAAAAAAAAACAAAGATATGCGTCCGTGAAAAATGGATTTACGTATTCAGACTCACGCACATATATACATGCATACATTTGGCTGAAGGTTAAGTCAAAAGGAACAGGAAAATACATATATTAGGAGATTTCCTGAGGCTCAAAGGACATGAAGGCATTAAAACAGGGATTCATTCTGGTCTGTTCGGAGCTTTCTGGTGTCATGCACGGCAGCTGCACGTAAGGTTATGAACCAAATTGTTCAGACTTTATTGGTGAGTTGTGATGAAATTCTGTATTATAAACAGGTGGTCCTGTTTCTTCTATCTGTAGAAACACCGTGGACGTTGCTAGGCGTACGATGACTAACCCTCGTGCACCGTTGCTAATAAATTCATCCAATTCTTTGGCTATATAGAAATTGCTGGCTGCTGGGGTAACATATTTCCGAGCCAATATCATACCTTATGAGATACTACAAAAAGACTTTCTTACTGTTTTCTGTCTGTAGACACGCCGAAGAAGTCTCCGGATGCACGATGACTAACCCTCATACACAGTTGACAATAATTCCCTGGCAGGATAGAAATTGTTGGCTGCTGAGGTGATACATCTTCCAGAAAATATGTTAGTGCTGAACGGGTAGGTTGTGTCGGCAAAGTGGGGGGTATTAAGAGGATATATGGCGAGGGTTGAATGGTTATACCACTGAACAATGCCATTCCGCTATTCACTGCCCCCCCCTGCGGGAACAGGTAGACGAGGGCCTGACTTAGATAGTGATGTTGAAAATTTCCTCTTCCTTAGGCTCAATTCTTCACTATTCAAGACACTACTGAAACTCTTGGGTTTGTATTGATAAGTAAAAATATTTTGTTAAATTGTGTTGATTTTTATACTAAAAAGGTCGGGTGTTTAGAAATCGTGCTGAGCGATTTAAGACCAGATGGTACAACTTGCTCCCTTGAAGCACATTAGAGAACCATGCTACAGAAAGCAGGGGTGGAACTAGAAATTCTGTAGCTGAAAACTTTCAGTTCCGTAAAATCCATTCTGTGTTGCTGGTAGAACTGGTGGCTTTAAGTCTCGCTAGAAACCATTCGTTCGTTAGAAACCATTTACGCTAGGAAAAAAATCGCTTTTAAAAGGAACCGTGTGGTGAGAGAACGAGAGGATCTGTAGCTAAAGATCGTCTGCTTTGGTGAGCAGGTCACTGGCTGGTGTCCATGCCTGGAGACAGCCCGTGTTCAGATATCCAGGGATTAGTCCGGGTTCCTCGAATAATCGACCGAATCTCAAATACAATCATTTCTAGTCAGGGGGCTATACTAAAAGCGACCTTTGCTCCTCCCCTGTCCTCTAAATTCACTGAAATACCGGCCGTAAGAGTTTTTTGTCGATCTCTTTTTTACATAACTGTGTCGGTACATATTTGCCTTGCGCCGGAATGTCTTTCTGGTGAGATGGGGAGCGCATGGCTTGCTCTCGTCCTTCTCTGTAGTAAGAGGTAAATCTGTCTGATGTGGTTATGTACAGCGAGAGGGAGGGAGGGTCGACAGACACCAGCTCCCTCCCTGTCACCAGATAATGTGATCACAATTTGTGTGTTACGGGGAGGGAGTTCTGCGCTCGTGTTGCCCCGTCTCTTACCCTTGTATATGTGTACCATGTCTTTTACTCCTACATATAGAGGCACGTACACTGACACACACGCATAAAAAAAAAAAAGAAAACTAATACAAGCCAGGTACCCATTTTATCAACCAGCCCCTATGGGAGGATGAACAGTTAGATGGACTGTGGACCGGCTGCAACGACCAGGATTCGAACCTGTGAGTGCTTGATCCCAAGCGACCCTTGCATGCGTGACGGCCAGTAACGGTGACCGTCACACCACGGCGGTTGTGTTCTTTCCCCATTAAGGGGACCCAGATTTTTTCACGTCTTCTGAACCACATAAAGTGGTTTCTGAAAATCGCCAGACACTACCTTACGGAAAACCAAAGCATCCATATCTATTCAGACGAACTCCTGTCGGAATGGAGCTTGGCTGTAAAACTAGTAATCGTTTGCCCTTTTGGAAACCTTGGGTTTTGGTAGAATCGGCGACTCTAATATAAAGAACTGCTTTTCTATTTCGAAGCCCACCTCTCTTGGGATTAAGTTTATGTGGACTCAGGGGGTCTAAAACCAGGCAGAGAACTGTTCCTTGAAAACCGTGGAAACCTCTGCCCAGTGTACCTCACGGATCTCAGTAGAACTAAAAATCATTTGTTCAGTTGAAGCCTAGCAAACCATTTTTTTGTCGTCTGTTGTGCTCGAGGTTGATAGTCGGGATTCACAGGCGGTAATCGAAAAACCACACACCCTTATAGAAACCTCTCAGGCGCACACGGAATCTCTCGGCCCCCATAGAAACCCACCCGAGAGGGTTTTAACGAGGAGACCACCGTAAGCGGAACCATCGTAAAAGCGAAGCGCGGCCGTTGCCAACCTTATCGAGGGAGTTTATCGCACCGGTTCCTCAGGAGACTCGTAGTGAGAGGCGCGGTTCAACGCCCTGACGCTGGTGAACCATAGAACTGTTAATAGAGACGAAAAACAAGAGTTTCATAATGATGATAATACTGTTGATGATAATAGTAATAACAATTACAATAATAATAATAATAATAATAATAATAATAATTATAATAATAATAATTATGATAATAATAATAATAATAATAATAATAATAATAATTAGTAATAATAATAATAATGATGATAATCACTGTGTTTGCTGTATACAAGAGCCATGTTTGTCGTATATATAAACATGTATGACAATGATTGTTTGCCTTTGAGTTGATATTAATGAGGTATAGAGAGCCATCTGGCTGCAGGCTCACACGTCGTCCTTAGTGGTGTGAGAAAGACGACTTTCATTCTTTGGATGTTTCTATAACCATTTTCATAATTGGAATTAGAGAATATCTCAGTTATGGGCAATAAACATTGCCTTGGATACTGATGGAGGAATCTGGGGTGTCCAATGTACTCATGGACGGCGACAAACATAACATACGGTACATGATGTACTGTACCTCCCTCCTGCTGTATGATGTACTGTACTCCCTCCTGCTTTATGATGTACTGTGCCTCGGAGCCTCTTGCTGTATGATGTACTGTACCTCCCTCCTGCTGTATGATGTACTGTACCTCCCTCCTGCTTTATGATGTACTGTGCCTCGGAGCCTCTTGCTGTATGATGTACTGTACCTCCCTCCTGCTGTATG
>JAYMFT010103509.1:0-13702 GCA_038088735.1 Panulirus argus
AGAGAGAGAGAGAGAGAGAGAGAGAGAGAGAGAGGGGGGGGGCAGCTAAGGGAGAGGAGCTCGCCTGGTGTGCCACCGCCGCGCCATTTGTCCTCCACTCCCTTGCTTAAGGCCCTCGCTAAACACCCTGTGATGCTGCTGCAGAAGGCCCCTTGCTCTCGCAACGCCAGACACGAGTACAGACACAGAGGAGATTACAGGCGGAACCAAGATGTAGATTCCGTGACAAAGTAGAATCTGTAAAGTCGGGGCATAAGGGAAGCGACTGGTATAGATGCATTACGTTCAAGTATGAGGCTACGTACGTAGCCAGGAGGTTTAAGACTTAGCAAGCTGAATAAAGAAACATAGTCAGGAACACCTAATACATCTCAAGATGGGACAGAAGAAACATGGCTCCTGACACCACCGCCTCAGAGAGAAGTCAAGAATGTAGAACGATGCGAACGGCATACTGAAAAAGAAAAAAAAAAGATACAAGTATAAATTGTGCCGGTAGTGAATTAGACGAATTGGATCAAGAAGACCGACTAATGTCAAGACAAGCCGAATATTTATGGAATAGAAGCGACAACGCTTACAAAGGAGATAACATCTGATGACACTGTTCGTAAGAACACATGATGATAGGGAAGGAGAGAGAAAGAAGACATGGGAGGGAGTTTTAGCCTTCTTGATAAGATAATAATCAGTTTCGGGTAATAATGATGGATGATCCACTACGAGAATACATTTTGGGAAGAGTAACTGTTGAGGAAGAATTGCAAAATTTGCAAAATTGGTGTCAAGATACAATCCTCAGAGGAACTCTAACGACCCGGAAAAATATGTCCCGAAGTAAACAATGATGGAACAGACATCATGATACATGATGCAAGGGTCACCCCGCCCCGAGGTCGGGTCTGCATTGGTTCGAGTCCTAGTCGAGGCAGTCTGTCCACAGTCCACCCAGCTCTGGATTGTGGAGGAGATACAGACGCGGCCTTTCAGCCACCAAGCATTTGAAAATAATATTATGGGCGAGGCAGGAGATAATCTTAAGACTCTCCCATGAACTCACCAGAATATAATCAACTGAATAACAGCTAATCAAGATAAGGGACTTAGAGGAAAGACTCTTGGTGGATGGCATAAAAAAGATATTGCGAGAGGTCGACTGACAAGTTCAGAATCGTTTTGAAAAGGGGGTTAGGCGAAGAGGATCCATTTTCAGGAAGACCTCAGGAAGAAGATTCCATCGATGGATAAGACAAAGGACTACCGTAGTGGAAGGGAGCAAAGGAAGCAGGTCTGGGGAACCCGTTGAAGAGGTGATGTCGAGGTTTGCTACAGGAACCAGGTGCCACTGTTCCTCGCGATCGATGTAAAATGACTTCTGACGAAGATCGGGGTCATACCTGAACGTGTTTACGGCTGATGGCAAGATCAAGTGGCAAGATAAGAATGATTGTGATAGCACCATCTTACTCACATGGAGACCCGTGAAACACTCTACGACTGGATATGCTGCCTGGAATCCGAGTGTGAGAGAAACTTAGGAATCGGCACTGACTGTTCTTTTAACCTGTCGCCAGAGACCCCACTTTAGGAGAGCTATGAAGGTGACTAACTGTCTTAGGGCAAATCTTGAGAGTCACGTTCAAGTTTATGAATCAGGATATATCCGGCAGACTATCCACATAATACATCAGGCCAAAACTAGAGTATGTTTCTTGTTATAAAGAAACATGAAGAATTACAGACGATCCAGAGAGATAAAAGCAAAAAAGAGCTTAGCTACCACGAGAGGTTAGGGGGCCATAAATGTGTAGACCCTGGAAGAAAAAAAAGAGTTAAGTGGCGACTTGACCATAACCTCTAGAATTCCACACTATTCTGATATCGTCAACAGAGAACGATTCTTCGAGAGACTCGAGGACAAGATTACCAGAGACCATAACGATGAAAATAAGCAAGAAATTCGATACAAAGGAAATCAGAAAGTATCTCTACAGAATCAGCGTAGCGGAAGCATGGGATTAGGTGATGTGACACTGTGAATACTGACGGTACACAGAAGTGGAATAAATCCTATGGTCTCACGGAAAGTTAAACAGGCGGAACACCCCCGCGAGTGGAGAACTCCCTCCCCGTACAGTACACAGAGGTAACTACACAACGCTGTAGAATAAACAGTGCAGGACAGCACGATACAAATGCACATAGTCCTTTAAATTCATACAGAGTTAAACATACATGCATACATACGCAGATGTATACCAACATCCGATCTGCCTTCCCGATTATACGCATTGCGTCTGCCCCAGCAGCGGACCATTTGTCGTAAGGCAACGACATGTCGTAAGAGAATCAAAACCAGATGCAAACTACCCTCGCCTCGGGTCCGTTTATTGAGACAAAGACAGACAGTGCTAAACAGACAGAGGACACCCACCCACCCACACACACACACACACACACAAACGCCCCGCGTTGTGAAAATTGTGCAAAACCATGAGTCTCCCTTTAACAGACTGTTGTCCAGCAGTCCGTCACACCTCAGGCCGTCACACAAACGGGTTGTTGTCCAACAGCCGACGTCACCCTGACATGAGGGGAGGGGAGGAGGGGAGGGTCAGACGGCGCCACCTGCACCTGAATGTGCTCGTCTGTTTCCTGTCATGTCTCAAGTCACGTAAGCTGGGGGCGCACCACGCCTGGTCCGGGAGGGACGATGACCAGGGAAACATAGTCTCCCTGTAGAAGCCACAGGGGGTCTCCCTGTAGAAGCCACAGGGGGTCTCCCTGTAGAAACTACAGGAAGATCTCCCTGTAGAAACTACAGGGGGGTCTTCCTGTAGTAGCCACATGGCGTCTTCCTGCAGACAGGGGATCTTCCTGTAGAAGCTACGGAGGGTCTTCCTGTAGAGGCCACAGTGATTCTCTCTGCAGAATCTACAGTGAGTTTTCTTGCAGAAGCTACAGTGAGTCTCCCTGTAGATGCCACGGTGAGTCCCTGGGAGAGGAACCCATTGCAAGGTCCATTTGGCACCAACTGGCGCAGGAGCGCCGAGCAGCAAGTCTGTCCAAAAAAGATACGATCCCGACGAACTAGTTCAATGGGTTAAATGTCATGTGATTACTCGTCACAGTCTGGGTGAAGCTCTCCACAAACAATGGGAGTGGTCATCAAAGCTTTTGATCATTAGTCACTTTATCACTCATCGTCCTGATTATTAGTATATTGAGAGACTAATTTTCAATGATTTCGGACGTATTGTATCAACGTTTTCATGACTAATGTATATTTTTCATGGCGTATTGGGGATGATAATATATATATATATATATATATATATATATATATATATATATATATATATATCGTTAATGAGATGGCCTTCATCAGGGCATTCATATACCCGTGCCGTCTCAGGTAGCATAAAAGAGATCACAGCAAACTAAAATCGTCAGAAAAGATGCCATGAAGGATAGTACCTGTGTAGTACCAGAGCTGTGAGCGAGTGGGGTAAGCAAAGAGATGAAGCTCTGAATGCAGACAGAGTAAACGAAGTTCAAAAAAAGTTGTCTGGGAGGATTGCTCAAGCCGTGGGGTCCCACGAAAGTACAACTCTCCCTCCCCCCCTGGACTGTGCAAAAACGTAATTACCAACAGGTGATTACACGTGAATTAAGTAATCATTTACACAAAAAAAAAAACACTTGCAGACATGTACATGCAAAAACACACATAAATACACAGCCAGCCATCACCGATAATGATGATAAAACATTTATCTGGCGTGATAAAACTTCAGTATCTGCTGTATCTAGACTAGATGATCCCTTGTATTTGTAAGAGGCAAGTGAAGAAGACGTATTTCAATTCATGCCTTACTGAGCTGTGCAAGACCTTGAGCTCCAAGACCTTCATCGGCTGGTTGGTTCGAGCCAATTTGCACCTGCGTCCTGAACGATAAGAATGATCTCATGTACGAAGTTTGTTTTGGTACCAGCTCTTGTAAACAATCAGACTCCGCCCCCGTCTCACTGCTCCTGCCAGCGCAAGGTAGCAAAATCGAGGGTAGTCTCTCGTATGTCGTTCTCAACACCTTGGGAACGACGGGTACGACTCTTGGGCACGACGGTACGGCTTTTCATAAATGGCTTGGCCTTGGACTTGACCTTACTAAGGGGGCCAGGTCGAAGCGAAGGGCGAGAGCCTTCAGTACCCAAAGGGGCGTACCGTCATGTTCAAAGTCTGTACGAGGCCGGCTTAAACAAAAGAGTCTTCCAGGCATGCTTACGAAAAGTCTTACTGTTGTGCATTTGGCGCACACACCTCACTCACTACTCGAGCGGATCACGAAGGAGCCGTGAGTTTCCCCACCCCCCACACAAAAAAACTCGACTTGGGCGTCGCAATTCTTATCGTATCTGGTTAAGACTTTTCCCTCTCTTTCCTGAATCGATGACGCCATCACCGGCAGCCCAAATAGGTGGCTGGATGGAGGGGTCTTCTCCTCCTCCTCCTCCTCCTCCTTCTCCTCCTCCTCCTCCTCTCGTACAGGCCTTGTGCTGCAACAGGCCCTCTGATGTGAGCTGGGATAAGTGATAGCATCCACTTCCCAAGAACGGTATCATCTCCTTTGCATATTTGCTTCTATCTGTTATAGATAACTTAAAATAAGGGATAAAAAAAATGCCGAGAGAATGCATCAGATGGGGGAACCAGTTATCACATTTACCTCCTTTGTGCCTCAATATCTTTTTCCCGTTGGTCAAACGAGGAAATACAGAGAATGTCAACGGGGTTGCCAGTTTTCTTCCGTGCGTTTCATCTCCCTTGACAATATATGTCTGTCTAGTAGCTCAAAATATGCAAAGTGAACGATGGTGTTCCCTGGTGCCTTTTAAGAGTCGAGAACAAAGAGGAACTCGTCCTCACAAGGCAACACTACCACTGGCACTAATGGGATGTTTGGTTACTTAACGCGAAATTGGCGCGAACGAACTGAACTGAATTTCAAAACATTTACGCTTGAAGAATCTATCTATCTTTCCTTTATCTCATTCTTGTATCTCCCCTGATGATGCGATCATTACACGAAAGTGCACTTGGGAACTTACCGTGTTTTATTTCCCTGTAGATAACCTGCATGATATATATATATATACATATATATATATATATATATATATATATATATATATATATATATATATATATATATATATATGATAAACACGTGATGAGCATGTGTATCGATGTGGCGTTCAATATTACTAGCAAACCGCCGTGAGGGAACATGGGGTCGCCAGAGGTCGTCTTTGAAGCCGACAGCGAGACTCGAGCCGCTCCTTCAAGGGAGTTAATGGGTTCATGCAGATCACAGGAACGACTCCTGAACACAAGTGGTGATTATGTGTGGGTAAGCCTCCATGAAGGTATTTGCCATCGGGGATAAGTCCTCGTCATCTGTTTACTTATACGTCTCAGTGTAATGGCAACAAATGGACAGATGATTTGTAATAAATATATAAAAATGTAATGATTTGATGATTGTGTTAACATCGCCCGAGAAGCTGTGACGTATGGTTGATCAAGCTGTATTTGTCACCTTCCATCAGTAACAAAAACATCATTACTCAAATCATTCTCTAATTTATCTTACGTAAGGTTTCCTAACTTAATACATCTCGAGCATTTTTTTTTCTGTAATACGTAAAATCACTTCTATATAACATTAGCTATCTATTTAGCAGTTTTATACTTTCGTAGTCATCATTCAGGGCCCCCTATCCCTTCATTCAGGGCACCTACCTTCATTCAGGGCCACCTCCCTTCATTCAGGGCACCCTCTCCGTTCAGAGCCCCTATCCCCTCATTCAGAGCCCCTATCCCTTCATTCGGGGCCTCCTCTCTTCATTCAGGGCCCCTATCCCTTCATTCAGGGCACCCTCTCCATACATCCAGTCCTCTCTCTCCCCAATCACACCCCTCTCCTCCTCCTCCTCCTCTCCCTTCATTTACGACCCCTCCCTCCCCTCACCCTTTCTCTACACCCCTTACGCCCGCCCTCTGGACCGCCAAACGCACACACGCGTGGCGCAATTTCCTCACCGCAAACGTAAACTGTTTCCAGACCACGTGTGTGTGTCGTGTCGCGCGTGCGGGCGGCGGGAGCCGAGGTACTTCAGACGTCGAGACTTCCTATTAAAAACTCCGAAACGGAGACAACACCAGTCCGCATTTACCACAGCCTGGGGAGAGAGAGAGAGAGGTCACGTCCGGGAAGCGAGGTCACCTATAGACGCTGTTAGACCTTTACTCCCCCCATCCCTGTAGCTTCCTGTCCAACACGATCATTACAGGGTTGATACGTACACGAGAAATACTTCCACACCGAATATTCGTATCTTAACACGAGGAATATTTCCGCACTGAGTATTCGTATCTTATCACGAAGAATACTTCCACAATGAAATTCAGTATGTTAACACGTAGAATACTCCCACATTTGATATTCGTATCTTATCACGAAGAATACTTCCACAAAGAATATTCGTACTTAAGACGAGGAATACTTCCACATTGAATATTCGTATTCAAACGGGAAGAACACGGTTCCGCACCAAATATTCTCGTCTGAAGACGAGTAATATATTTCCACACTGCACAACACTAGGCCTTGGTGAGGCCAACGGAGCAACAAACATACCAACCTGAGAATTTCTCAAGACTCAAAACTTGGCTGAATAACAAACACTTGAAATAATCATATTCGAAGAAAAGTGAAATAATTCAAGGAAAAAAATACATTAAAGATTGAAAATGTATGAAAAGAATAGAGTTCAGACCTTTTTTCCAAGCTCATTGAGACCATTTCTTAAGGTCTTTTTTATAAGAAATGTTAACTCATGAGAATATAAACAGTATCATTTCTGAAGGGCTACAACTTTGTAACAACAGTTAAGATCTTGCAAATGCAGGTCGTAATTATCAAAAGACGCCTTAGAGGGATTAAGAAAGTGATCTACAAAAATATTCATCATTAGGACCGTATTTCCTACTTTCAGGACCCAAATTCGAAATTCGGATCAAATACGTAACGATTTAAAGCGCATTTTCCTTTGTCACACTTGTTTGGCCTAGATATAACATACGAAAATGAGACTTTTGCATACCCGTGTGAATATTGATCTAACCCGTGAAAAAAACAGGTGTAATACAGTCTGCTGTCTCTTGTAAGAGATGAAAAAAGACAAAGAAAATTTCGTAGATGAAAATTACAGTACGACTCATCAGTGGGTGAGCCTCTCCCAGCGTCAGGAGGCCCACCTAGGAAATATCTGTCCACTGGAACTAGATTGGTTTGGAAGGTTACTCGACTTCCTCGACGTATCACCAGGTGGAAAGGAATTATGCTAGTGGCAAAGTAATTTCCATAACGAAGGTAATTGTGCTAGTGGCAAAGTAATCATACTTAAGCCATTCCCGGATCGAATGCAGTTGTGCTAAAGCCGTCTTTAAGCGGATAGTAACAACGCTTAAACCATCACTAAATGAAAAGTAATCATACTCACGCCATCTCAACTTACAAGGTAATTACGCGCAAACTATCTTCAAAAGCAAAGTAATTATGCCCAACCTATTCCCACATACACGAGAGTTATATTCTGATAAAATCCTGAGTTTCTCTTCAACAGGTAGCCACTGAATCAAAGCGAACAGCATCTTCACTACACATGCACATCTCTTCCCATTACCATCTTCCCTGCGTTGAGTCGAACGTACGGTGATGACTAACTGCGTCATTCGACGGTACGCTGAAGAATGCAGAGAAACGCATAGGCAAGCAGCCTGCAACAGACTGGGGTTACTTCCCAGGCTTTATAAGACGCCGGAGGAGATCATAAGCAAAGCTCTAACGTTTGGGGAGTGGAAATGAAGTCATATAACTATGAAGGAAAGGCTTTGGAAACGTTTTTAAATACGTCTTAGGTATGTAACGTTTTTATTTACGTTTTTGCGTCTGTTCATCTTTACTGTACGAGTCTTGATGAATAAAACCAGGCTTATGTCCAAGCCTTTCATTTTTTTTACACTGCGATACCGACCAGAAAGACAATGAATCAGAGTGAATAAAGGAAATGAATGAATGGTACATCACTCAAAATAAAGAAAATATTTGTTGCCAAATTATACCAATAACTGATTTTTTTCCTTTTGCTACGTTAGCTGAGACGTGACCATCAGCTGAATGTCTTGATTGAGGGGCATCTCATCAACACTATATAAATAGACAATTACCCTTGCCTGAGCCAGTTACCCACTTTATCGACCAGGCCCCAAGGGAGGACGAACAGCTTGAGCTGACTGCGGGCCGAATTCCGTGACCAAGATTCGAACTTATACACTCGACCCCAGGCTGCTCCGGAATGCGCCACGGTCACCAACGCTAAACGCTACACCACGGAGGTCCATATGTCAGAAACTATCGATTTTACGTTAAAAAGAAAAATGCCTATTTCAAAGTCCCATGAGAATTTTTGTGTGTGCTCTTTCCAGGGAGGCGTTCTAAACCGGAATTCCGAAATGAGGAAATAATTCCCTGTTAAGGAGGGAATCACCAGCGTAAATTTGCTTATCAGCTTCCTCTCTCGGGCCATTAACTTTAATACCATGAACGAGAAATTATACAGATAACTCAGTCCAAATGCAATGGACGGAGAATTCCTCACGTGTGTGTGTGTCTGTGTATGTCTGTCTGTCTGTCTATGTGTGTGTGTGTGTGTCTGAGTATGTCTGTGTGTGTGTGTCTGAGTATGTCTGTGTGTGTGTGTGTGTGTGTGTGTCTGTGTGGTATCAAGTAACAGCTCGGCTCAAGGAGGGCAGCGAAGGGCGCGCGTTTATGAAAATTAATCACCGGGGTCATTAACTCCGACGACGTAAGTGGTGCTAATTAATACGCCGTTCCCACACGGAGCAGCAATTAGCAGTATTTCAGTGGGATTCAGCAAGGCCAACGCCCTCTGGTGGGGAAAAAGTTATTTGGAACGACATAGAGAGACTGAATTCAGCTTTCTTAATATTCAAGTTCTTCTCAGCAAAGGGGTATATGGTATACCAGCAAAGGGGGTGTGGTATACCAGAAAAGGAGGTATGGTATACCAGCAAAGAGATATGGTATACCACCTTATGGCCTGAGGGCTGTTAGCACGGACAAAGATGAAAGAAAATGGAAAATGGTAATGGAAAAGTTTTTCTGCATTCTTTCAAAGAAAATGGGTGCATGTCGAGCTATAAGAGAAAACGTATGTGTCACCCAATAAGTATAAAACATTTACAACTTAAAATCAAAAGCTTCAGTATTACATCTCCCTTCATGAAGTCTAAATACTAGGCCAATAAGGATGATAAAAATCCCCATTGGGACCGGCTATCCAATCAACTACCCTCAGCAGCGCCAGGGAAGGGGAAAACTTGGGTCCCTGGCCCTAACACGGTATACAAACAACCCTCTCTCTCACTCCTCAACCACCCGATGTGATCGACTCAGCAATGTATGTATCCTGAAACATCCACAAGATAAATGACTCATCATAACTAATGACCTCTTCATTACACTCTAGATTCTTCAGAAAGGGGAGTGCTGCTAAGGAATGAATTATGTTTATTCATTTAATGAAGTATAAGCCATTGATATCCAATCTTAGTAAATTGGACAGTCATGTATCCAATTCAGGTATGGTGAGGTTAGCTTAGGTCCAGTGGTGCTTTATAATTCTGGTGTATTTCTGGATAAAAACTGTTGTTCGTATCCATTTCTAGGGAAATTGACGTTGCCTGTTCATTCTATTCACCCTCACTGGCCATCTTATACATCAGTTGACGGTGGGAGAGAGGCAGCCGACGCTGACTCTGATAGCAATATCTTTTTCTTCTAGATCTTTTATCAAAACGACTCGCTACTGCAAATCAAAACTACTTTTAAAACAGACTTGGTCAACTGAAGAATGAAATTTTTATGAGGTGGTCAATACCGTTGTGTTATCTTCAAGAGAAATATAAACAGGAGTCCACGGGAAAGCCTTAAATAACAGGAGACCTGATGGTCTCTGGCGAGAGAATCTGCTGGAGCTCAGTAGCACTTAACGTAAATTCTTAACCTTTAATGATTACGTAGACAGGACTGTAAACCAAGAAGGACTGCTGAGTTCTGTGTTGGCCCCATACCGTGGGGTAAAAAGGAGGAGGCCCATATAAGCAAGGAAAGGGAAAGTAAGATGCTGGTCATGTCTCGTTGAAGGTAATACGGTTAGTGCTACGCACAGGGGACAGTACCTAACCTCGTTGCCTGCTCAAGCCTAAATCAACGACCAAACGCAACCCGGATGAAACAGAGTCTGGCGCATTAATTTCTGTAGCATCACCCGTTCTGTCCTATGAAAAACAAGTATATTTCCCATCTTCCCATCTATATTTTTGACGTCATTCTCATCTTTATCTCACTCATATTTCTGACAGACGTCTTCAGTTCGCCTACCCATAATCCTATCAACACTGTAATTCGCTTTGTAACATGATTACCGATTACCGACTGTGATTCCTCTCGTCACATTCCGAGATCGTCATCTTCCCTACAGTAAATGAAGGTACCTACACTACACATCACAACACACGAACATAGCGAAAAGCCAGATGGTATAATGTAACCTGACAATGGTACTAAACTCGTCTGAAGGGAGAGTGAAGTATGATCCAGTCTTGACATACCAAAGCAATTTGAAATCCTTTCGCTGCACCTGGAAAATCATCACCAAAGCCGCGTCAGTTATCCACAGCAACATACAGTGATTTATTACTTAAAGTACGTAACATCATCACTACTGCACCAGTTTACCATAGTAATATGAACTGATTTCTATCTACGACAAATGCTATCACCACTACTGCATCAGGTTATCATAACAACAAGCTTAAACGTTCTCAAACATTTCTCTTTATCATCAGAATCGTTCAGACTGACATGAATCTGCATAATGAGAGATTCGTCTCGCGTATATTATGCCTCGCCCCTCCCTCCTTGCATAACCATCCCATTTAAGCGTAATATTCCCTCTCGTCTACCACTCTGCACTAATGATATCTTTGTTTCCCTCTATATAACTCCATCCCTCTACACTTTGCCCCTTCTTCTCCTTGGATACAAAAAAAAAAAAAAGAAAACACCTCCCCTTATCTCCTCACCCTCACCCTTCTCATTCCTTAAAGGGCTCCCTGGATCCGAGGGTTGCGTACAGCTCTCTCTCTCTCTCTCTCTCTCTCTCCCCCTCCCTTGGATTCCCTCCCACAAACACACTGAAAAAGTTTTCTGATTTAGGGGTAATTGAAAACCATTTCTCGCCAGCAGCACCTCCACGGGGAGGAGAGGGGTCCGATCCGCCTCGTTTCTTTCGTGTTCTCGACTTCTTCACATCGTTAGTCGTCTCTACAGATGGTCACTTCTTGTCGTCCTCCTCCACCTGAGGTGTCGTACTGTGGTCATCATCCCTCGTCACACACGACCCTCAAAAGGTACAACACCTTAAATGAATCAGTCATGGTTCATCAGTTTTGGTTCATCACCTGTCCTTGGTTCATCAATCTTGGTTCATCAGTCCTGATTCATCACCGACTTGGCTCATCCTGGTCTTGACTGATCACTTGTCTTTCCCGCCTACTCTGCACCGATAATGAGATTTCACTAGGCCTTCCCATCGACAGGATATACTTGCATATGCAGAACATATCTTCAATCTTTGCCCTATGCAGAAAACTGTCCTTTCTCGCAACTCTTACCATTTTCTCCTATAGTTCTTATGGAAGGCTCTATTAGCGCACCATATCACTTAACACATCGCAAAAATACCAGCTGGATTGCTACCGTCTCCGTGCTCTCTCTTCTCACGAAACTCGATATTACGTTAGAATTATATGTAATTAACTCCAGAACCGTCGAAGATATTCATGGCGGAACTTTGGCCAATGTATTCATGGAATATTGTGTTTCCGCTGGTGTCAGTCCCTGGGTATACGTCGAGCTTACGAGGCCACGAAGTTGCGATTACTTCGGCTTTGTAAACTAGGGTGGTGGAGCAAACATGCTGTGCGTCACTACTTACCGACGTGTGGCGCGAGCACAGCCGTAACACAGGCAGTTCAGAGCATCTTGTCCGTAACACTGGTGTTAGCTTTAGTAGTTCCACTTAAACGTGGAATACTGAAAAGTACATTTTACATATCTCTCCGCTAAGTTATAACATAAACGTAAGTTTTATTCGAGTTCTAAGTATCTCGCTGCGTTGCAGGGGGATATCAGATGTTAAGTAGGTCCGTAAAGCGAAGGAAAGATAAGTTCATATGTAGTACGCGAGTCTGCCGCTTTCTCGTGCGCGGGACCTGATAATCCTTCAATCGCTTCGACTCAGAGACTGTTAGAAACATTCTAAATGTCACTTAATCTGATACAAAGACGCGGGACACTAAGGAGAGCACTGCAACCGACTCTCCACAATCAGAAGTCTAGTTATCATGACGTTTTCTTTGTTTATTCAACGCACTCTAGCGAAATCGGCAAACTGGATTCAGATCAACGCGCCATGTTTGCGCAAATGAAGAGCATATTCAGAAAACTGATATATTTCATGTCTGTCTGTCTACCTCCAGATTTATCTTGTTTCCTCTTTACACATGAAGTTTATATATATATATATATATATATATATATATATATATATATATATATATATATATATATTTACTCATCTAATTTTCGCTTCCTGTTTTCCTTCTCTGACAGATTGCAGGTCCATTTTCTTTCTACTTCACCTCTTCCCAAGGTCTTCTTCAGTGTTGACATAAGATTCCATTCTGTTTAAATAACCTGATAATAATTCATGATTTTCACAGCTTTTTTGTTCATCTTGGCCACCTAAGTCTGTTGATAAAGTGACTGGATGACAGCTGAAGGAGTGGCAACCAACTTTTATATAAAAATTAACTGCTATTATGTTAAAATTGGTCTTAATGTTATTCCTAAATGCTTATTATAACTAAGAAAATTAAGAGGCTGAACGTGCTATATGCGTTCACAGAGACACTTTGTGTCCCTAATATACAAAAAGAGTCTTATTCATGAACATGCCCAGCAGAAATGAAACGCGTGGTAATAGAATTTACGACCACTGATAAGGCAAAATGAATCTTTCCAAAGAAAACGACCCCGCAATGGCATCAGCGTTTATGCAACGAGTACTTGTGGGTACATTTCACTCTCGTTCCCGTTTTCTGCTGCTGCTGCTGCTGTAGGTACAAACATTCGCCTTGATATCTACGTTCACATTGGCATTTCAGTTGAGAGTTTGGGGCCGCTACAGTCACCACTCTCGCGCCGTCTCACAGGCTAACGAGAGGAATTACTAGCGTGTGGTTAAACAGGCAAGTCTGGGTATATCAACCTGAGCCGGTGCTTCGAAGGTGCGTTGTAAGATATCAGGTATACAAGAGGCTCTGCTCTCTGGGTCTGAACGATTCTTTTCAGTCGTCGAGAGATAGAGTTTCGTTTCACTCAACTGGTGGCCAACATCTTCGACGTTTATCATGATTTGACACCAATACGACACATTAAACACGAACCTCCATGACGTGTGTGTGTGAATATTATATATATATATATAT
>JAYMFT010103519.1:0-13702 GCA_038088735.1 Panulirus argus
TGTGGAATATATATATATATATATATATATATATATATATATATACAGATATAAATTCTCTTTCATCTTTATACAGGCTTACCATGTCTTTCCTTAGCAAAGCTGCACCAAAAAAAAGAGCCTCTGAGAGAAAATTCCTCTCTTGGCTCCTATTCCTACTTTTGGAGAGTGATAATTCATGAGGGGAGGATTTTGTGCCCCAACTCAGACCCGTCTTAGTCGCCTTTTACGAAACGCAGGGAATACGTGGGTAGTAGTCTTTCTCTCACTCAAAAATAGAGATTTTAACTTTTTACTACGAACGTCATAGAGAGAAAGAAATGAGGGAATGAATTCATGTTGGCCGAGGTGCGTTCCGTAAGAGAATGGCGTGGTCTATATGGGTAAGGAGGTCATAAGAGGCACTGTGTGTATACCATGTTGCTTTAAGATATATAACGTATGCAGTGATTATAGATGTGATTCTTGAATCAAACACCTTCACATCATCGTCGTGAACCTTCTGATTTGAGAAGAGGATTTTGGATCCTTTAATATTGTGAGTACAAAGTTAGGAGGTACCAGTGGTACTCTGATAGTGCATTGCCAGGGCAAGAGGACACAAATGAGAGAGGAACAGGAGTTAAGAGGGTGCGAGCAACAGTTGGGCAGACATGCGAGGTAGGGATCTGTCGTCCCAATATAGAGCTCACTCGACACAAACATTTTCTTTGCATTCATATGGAAAATATATTGCTTGTTGAGAAACCTCAGACCCTTTCTTTGTTTACAGAGCAATTCTGGGTACATAACAACGAGTAGCAGTATAATACCCAGTGCTGACAGTCTAACTTGAACAGTGTGTTGTATGCAGTGTTACGAAAGAACTGCCTATTGTGAGGCAAACTTTCCCTGGTGATTATTTAGAAATAGTTCACACAAAAGAAAAGCCTTACGTCTTCGGGTGAGCGCATTTAGAACGCTCGTATTCCTGTGTGTGTGTGTGTGTGTGTGTGCAGAAGTCAGGATGATTATGAACGGAAGAACAAAACAACAGAAATTACTCAGCAAATAACTATTTATCAAATGCAGTGGATACAGTAAGGGAACAATGGGTTATTAGATCCCATGATGTTTCCTTTGTTTAGATGTTGAAACTGGGAATGAAAAACTAGTCTGCGGCCGTTACAAGCAACCGGGTTTAAGACACTCACGAAAAGGGAAAGAGACAAATCGGTTATCATTTACTGGACCAAGTGTTGTAGAGACTGGATATGATATTTCTGTTTCAATCTTGTCACTTTTCTTAGTCTGCGGTATCAAAAGTCCTACAGGATTATCCTAGTTTTTCCGTGATTGAAAATGCCTTCGGAAGTACATATGGTGTGTTTCCGTACGCATTCCTTAGCTAAAAGCGAATATTGCCGTTTGCATGACCATTATCAATAGATATTGATCTGGGTTGCTTTACTGATGAACATACCATAAAGAAAATTACAAGGTCTTCACGTTAAAGCAGACATTGCACTACATTACAGTCTGACCACATTGGTAAATTTTCCTCGACTCAAAACAATTACTAGATCATATACATTAGTCAGTCCATCACATATAGGGTAACAAAAATTATTCAAAGAGATCAATTATCTCTTTACTGTCAGTACTATTAAAAAATGCTTGATATGTGCTTAGCTATGCCCAGCTCAGTCTTGCGTGTCATTTCAGGCATACATTTACTGCATAATCTTCTTAAATTATATAGAAAGTGGACTCTGTACCTGGTGAGTGAGAGAGTACCTAAGTGACAAGGAAATTCCCTATCGTCCTCCTCACCTCCTCCCGGGTATCCGGGAGCTTCTCCAGAAGCCAGATGAGGGTCAGTCAGTCAGACTCACGAAGCAAATTAGATTCTCCTCACTAATGAGTTAGGCATTCAAGATAAGGTTCTCTATCTATAGCTTACTGATTTTTCTTTGGTAAGTGACTGAGTCACTGAATTCTTTCGTAAGCTGATCCAACTAGAACCAACTAATTCAGTAAATTTTTTTCAATGGAAAACATGTATCATAGCTTCCCACAATGTTTAGAATACTGATATTCATTACTAAAAGATTTCATTGATTAAAATCCTCTCGCACAGAATTTGTCTGCGTTTGTTCTTCCGTCCTCTGTAAAGTCATCTCTTAACAAGCGTATCAAGTTTGTAGTAAAATATTCTCTGCCTTCAAGTTATGGCTTGCGAGTTGAGTAAGCGCACATGTACATAACACCTTTGTAGACTCAGTTTATATTTGGTGCCTTTCCCATGTACTCCGAGGAAATCTGGCAGATCTTACTTTACTTTGCTTCTTTGCATATGTCAACATCTTAATATCAGAGCCTTTTGCTACATGATGCACGTTGGCTTGCATAAATCATCATATATGTTTCTCCTCTGTTTAGGCATCATGGTTGAAGTTCTTCAAATCTTTCGTGACAATTCATGTGGTCCATTGACCCAGTGTTACCCAAGCGTGTTTCTCATTTCTGTCCACCTTATGCACTTAAGACTATTTGTTTGTGATCTTGCAGCACAACAGCATTCAATTTTCTGTTTATATTTACATGAATCATGTTCATTTCAACTTCTTATCTCCCGTACTGAAAGTTCTCAATAATCTTAACGCGCATTTTTGCCCGATTCATTAATGATTACTTTTGATATGGTTTTTATATTCCAATTTTTCGTTTCTTATACCATGATTTTTTTTTATTATACATGTTCGCCATTTCCCCTGTCGGAGAGGTAGCGCCACGAACAGACGAGGAAATAGCCTCATTTGCTCACATACGGCGTCTCTCTTGATGTCATGTGTAAATAGATTTCCCTGTTGGATCTGTGTAAGGTGCCACTGTTCTATTGTTGGGTCTGCCATGATCAATTTGTTTATTTTCTTAATTTCGTTAGAAAGAGAGAGAGAGAGAGAGAGAGAGAGAGAGAGAGAGAGAGAATGCCGATCATAACTTTTACCCTCTCTCTCACTTTTTCTTTTTTTACTACTTCTTCGGTTGGGTTCTCGGAACTGTGGTTGTAGTGCCCAGTGACCCATTCAGCAGAGACCAGGAGGTAACCTAACCTCCCTGCAGAGGAAATCTCTGTCCTTCTGCACCTCTACCATGGCTAGTTAGTCGCACATCATTACGATACGACAGTAGAAAATACGAGAGAGATGGGGGCCCTATGAATGCAAAACACCCTCTCCATAGAGCACCAATAGGCATTCGCAAACTGTTAATCACATACACACGTTTCCTATTTTGTAGTGGTCAGCGTCGCTGACTATGACACATACACACACACAAGTGCCTGCACTGATTCAAGTCTTGAGCGGGGCAGTCAGCCCGCAGCCAACCCAAACATTCATTCTCCCGTTAGGTTTGGTCGATAAATTGTTGCCTGGCGTAGATTAGGTTATGTTTATGCGTGGATTAAGAGTAAAGACGTGGCACATATGCAAGATTTAGAGAAGAAGCAACATGACTGAGAAAACTCTTACCATGACACAAAATTGTAATCACAAAAAGTAATTACAAACATCTCCCAAACAGCATAGTTCACCAGTACTTACCAGATTGAAATTCAAACTCCTTTTCTTTTGTTCAACATCCATTTCTCATGATAATTCTACATATCCTTTTCTTTTTTGTACTTTCTCAGATTTTCATTGCATTTAATTATACAGACGGTCATTTATTATCATTTATTATTATTATCATTATTATTATTATTATTATTACTATTAGTATTGTTATTAGTATTATTAGTATCATTATCATTATTATTGTTATTATTATTGTTATCATTATTATCATTATCATAAGTTATCAATATTATTATTATTATCATCAGTATTATCATTTTCTTCATTATTATTGCTATTATATATCATTATCATTAGTATTGTTACTATCATTATTATTTTTTATCATTATTATTATAATCATTATTATTATTATTGCTATTATTATTATAATAATTATCATTATTATTATTATTATTATTATTATTATTATATTTTTTGTTTATTATCATTATCATCATCACTTGCACTACATCCCCTGATCCAGTACTGCAGCAGCAGTCGTCTGCCCTACACCTACCAGTTGTACACAGGGGAAGAGAATCGCCCAAGGTGCCCTGTGTCCTCCGCGCCAAACAGGGTGTGGACGGGTGGTGCGTGGTTTGGTGAAGCGGGTGGGTTGACGGGTGGGTGGGTGGATATAGATCGGGTGGGCGGGCGGGCGGGCGGCCAGGCTCGGGCAGATAAAGATCTTGACATATCTGACGAGGGAGAAGGGCAGCTCCTCCATACTAAGCCGATAATCAAAACTAATTTTCTGCTAATGAGATGTGCTCACAGGCGTCCCTCCCTCACCTCACCTCTCTCTCTCTCTGTCTGTCTGTCCGTCTCTCTCTCTCTCTCTCTCTCTCTCTCTCTCTCTCTCTCTCTCTCTGTCCGTCTGTCTCTCTCTCTCGCTTGCAGCACATTTGAAGGTCAAAATCTGTAACACGAATACAGGATCTTTGAGAAGCGTTTTGCAGAAGTCCATGAAGAAAAATGTGTCTTGCGTTTATCATCTTAAAGAATCTGAAATGTACCTTGCAGTGTATAGCTATTTTTTTCAGAATCTGGTATTGTGATTCGTTGCATGAAGCTTTCATAACGGAAATACCGTGCACCACAGCTAGCGAGTAAAACCAATATAGCTCGAATATTCGGTGCACTTCTGGTCTGCAAACTATCAAAAAGACCACGATAGGCTTGGAAAAAGTTAAGAAAAGGGCAATAAGATAACGACTAATAGAAAGAAAAAAGCGATAAGAGGAGAGATTAATAACTATAACCTTTTGTCTGTATGTCTGGACGGAGAGAGAGACCACAAGTTATGTTCACAGAGATTTTTAAGATAAAACTGATGTTATGATATGAATACACTGCTCAAAATGCATGAAGGTTCCGTTATATGATACAATAGGTATAACCTTAGAGATAATGGTCTAGCACCGAGTATAAGGAGATACTTCTTAACAAATAGGGTAATTGAAAACTGAAATAAGCTGCCCATTATTGCTATCATATACAGACAAAATAATCTCGTTCAAATAAGAGTAGATTATTTCTATTCGATTGGCAATTGTTAGCTAGATAGTACTGTACACATTCCTTCTTTGCTCTATGTACTCTCCTCTTAAGGAAATACATATATCATACTTTCAGTGGATCTGAGTTCTCCTTAGCCACAATCATAGGAGCCGAAAGCCAGCAATTCAGCGTACCCTGTCAGAATATATTACCTGATCTCTCCAAAACCTAGCGCCAAAGTTAACGGTAAAGTACGACTCTACAAAATCTTAAGGGAATCCTTCGTCACAGGGCGATAATCGTGGCTCACTCACGAAGAAGGTCATATCTGCAGAGTCAAGCGAAAGTTGACCCATAGAAAAAAAAGATTGGGATGAGCAAAGATTAAATTTCGAAATCGCTAAGACAAAGGAATGCAAGTTTAAGTTATACCAAAGTTCCTGCCGTATGCATCAAGTTTTAGGCTGAGAAAAAAACTTATATATATGGAGGAATACTGAAGACAGCGAAAACACGTATTAGGATTTTTTGAGAATGAGAGAAGAAACAATTTAAGAGAAAAGGGTAATGCTCTTCTGGTATGTACAGTATACTGGAAAATGTAAGAAAAATAAAAGTACCAAACAGTTATAGAGCTTAACGCGAGGAGGAAAACATGACAGGGAATATCTGATACATGCATCTGGTTTTGGAAATTGCAAAAGTCGAGACAAGACAAAAGCGGGATTCTGACGTGAGTCCGGTCTGTCGGATGCGAGGAACCATGTGTTTTGCTGCCTTGATGGTCTCGTACGCTTTTCTGGTGAAGTGCGAGGAATTGTGTGTTTTATTGCCTCCCGTGCTGGCCCTTGAGCACTAGGAACTATATACTGTATTATATCCTTACGGTCCTCACACTCTTTGCGACGATACCTTAGAAAATATCGTGTGGTTTCCCCCGTGCTAATCCCAAGCGTGTTTTTTAAGGTACCGGGCATCATGTGTTCCACCCCATGTTCGTCCAAGATGGTACTTTAGCGTGCCAACAGCTGTGATGTATTGTGGCCTTTCTGGTCCCAAGCACTCCTCTGGTGACGTGATACACAGGCTATATTGCCCCGTGCTAGTCCCAAACACTGTCCTAGGGAGTCATGAACTATACGTTGCATTTTTTTTTTCTTGCTGGTGATGCCCAAGACTGTGCTGCATTCGTTTCGCTCCCACATCTATCTCTGGATTGCCAGTAACTATGTACCGCGTTTCCTTCCGTGCAAATTTTCTCGCCACTTTGATTGCCATGTGCCAAGTGATGTATTTCCCACCGTGCTGGTCCCAGACTGTGTTATGTTGTTCCCCTTACTGGCCCAGGTGCCCCTCTAGGGTACTTGGACGCGTCTCTAGGGTGCCAACACGTCTGTTGTCCTACGTGATGGTTCCAGACTCCTCTCAGGTATGGTGCGGTCTGTGGGTTTTACTGTCCCTTTGCTTTAATCGGACGGTCACACAGTCTCCGTGTCGTAGTACTGGTTTGCGTTACTGACCATGTGATTTGTTAAGCCTCAGCATTCTGAGGTTTGACCATAAATCACAACTCTTTGTTTAGAGCTAGTCAACCAATGTCCTATTCACCGAGGTAAAGCTCCATCAACGCCATGTGACTTTTTTTTTTTTGCTAATAACACTTGATGCGAAACCTAATCGAATGTTTTTGAAAGTACAGATAAGATGACATCAGCCGCATTACTTTCGTCATACGCGTTAATTATATCAAAAGAAATCGAGCAGATTTTTTATACATGAGTAATTTCGTCAAAATTCACGCGGAGAATCGTTTATAAAGTGATTGTCCTCTTATTGGTTTACAGTTGTCTCGAATGATGATTTCCATAATCTTACTTTCTTTTGGAATTTCTTATAGAACATAATTACTCGTTGAGAACAAGTGTCTCTACTACTCTGTGAATTTCTCCATATCAACTGCAAACACTACTTGCAAGTCTTATGTGTAAATGAATGGCTTTAGTAGTTTATAAAGTACAAAGTGATTTTGACAAATGTTAGTGTGGTACATTTGCTTATGAAGCCTCGTATAATTTGTTAGTGAAGATCGTCATCCTCGGTCAGTGCAAATTGTTGACTGTTTTAAGCCATCGACATCATCTAATATGTTTTTTGCGTGAACTTGGAACTTAAACATTCTTATTTGTCTTTCCTGAATGGCAACATGAAAACGGGGATAATGAAGTCATTTTACAGTCTCTGGGGCGATAAACAGCTAGGGTTAATTGATAATATGATATCTTCCAGTGCAATAATAACCAAAGTATTGTTCACTCTCCCTTTTTGCTTACAGAGGCAATAACGAGCCGTGTTACTTTCCATTCTATTATCAGTTTCCTTTTAATTCTCGCCAAAAAGTATATGAATAACTGGTAAATGAAGCGTCTGTTTTTTTTCTAATCTAATTTTTTCTTGATTTGATTTATTACTGAGAAAAGTCAACGTTTAAGACTGAAGTGAATCCTGTGCTGCAGTGAAGGTGTGGCAGTGTCTCAACGATAGACTGGAGATTAACTGAGAAGGATGAGGTTAAGAAGGCCAGTTATTGAGCTTGTTTTGTGGTTCACAGGAAAGGCATATATGCAGCGTATCATATGCAGCCTAGTCTTAGTCAAACACATGATTCTAAATCATTAGTATACTCTCGAAATAATCATTCTGGAGGTAATGTAAAATCTCAATGACAGTTCAAGTCAGAAATTAAAATCAAGTATTATGACAGGGAACGTGATACAATCCTGCAGTGAGAGTTAAGTTTACAGTGGTCCGCTATGGAGCACCTTACGAACGCCCGAGCGTGAGATATTTCTCAATCACGACCTCAGACATGCCTTACTCCTGCCTCCATCAAGCAACATTAACACGTGCAAATATGACGATATATATATATATATATATATATATATATATATATATATATATATATATATATATATCCCATCTGTTGCATATGGGACTTCTCAGAAATGTTCTCTCAACTTAATTACGGAACGAGTGGGTTGGACAAATAAGACACCAGCAATATACTTATCAGTGATCCATGTCCTCATTGTCGAGTACACACTTCGATTTTGGCTTCAGTGAAGGAGGTGTGCATACCCATGAGCACACTAAAGGCATTTTAACACAGGCTTGCTCTATTGGGTGTTACATGCATTTCGTGCTGCGTGGTTTCCCATGCATAGTGCAGCACCTGATTTCCCTCAGACAATATTCAGTCCAGCAGAGCCTCATCCTGGGTTTTTGTATCGTCGGCCGGCGAGAGGCGTTCAACCTGAAAATATTTCCATTTAAGAGCTGCCTAATCTGTTAAGATGCAAATGAAATATAAAATGTTTTTCTGCCTCGGTCAAGAAACGGTCAAAAATCATTTTTCGAAAGTCGGACTTTTCTGTTCTGCAGCGACTATATGTCGAACATATTCTTTGTAAAGTACGGAAATATTGTGTAGTCCCTAAAAGTATACGGAGTAGTATATAATCCCGTGCTATTTTTACTGCGCGTTTAAATATCATCAACGAGATACGTTAACTTTTACCGTTGATTTACAGTTTGCAAGTCGTCTGACACTTTCTTTCTTGTGAGTAAAGAAAAAAAGAAAAATTCTCCGACAAGTATTTTTGGCAGTGAATCATGTCGAACTTTTATTTACTGCTGCCTGAAAAGCAGTTGGTTGATGTTAGGGTGATATAAAGAAAACCGGTAATGATTATTTTAGTTTCAGGAACAAAGGGAAGTTTACATACACTAATGATAGGGTCTCTCTTTACGCTTGTTAGGCACTTACTCCACCTTTTACCACAGCCTTCGCATCTACGTACCCCAGCTGTTGATGCTATAGCTAACTTGTAATGACCGGGCAAGCAACCCTACCTCCGTTTTCAAGCTGCTCAGCTACTACCCCACCTGGTGTTATTCCTTGATGACCGGCACCTAACCCTTAATCCAAAGCAGTTCGGAGACCCCTCAGCCACGACCACACTATTAGCGATACTGTCGACAGCCTGTCGTTGGCCGAGCAGAAAGCAAACCACCAAACCAGACAAAGACGACTCCTTATTTACAACCCGATGGTCTTACAGCGGGTAGCGTGTGGGTTGATTTTAGTGAGGGTATGAAAAGGTACTGCAACCCATCGCACGAGACAAAGAACATACATGTCCTTTTTCCTAAGTTAAGTAAGGACTTCAGGGAGCAACGCGAGCGATTTGCTTAGCGATAAACTGAGTTTTCTAGTCCCCCTGTAGATTCTGAGTTGGGCTGTTTCGTGTATTATCAGTTGTCTTACATATATGAAAACCGGCTAGATGCATGCTCAGCAGTCTTAAGTGAGCCACAGCACTTAGTCGGGTCATGGCGATCTTAAGTCTCAGGTTTACTGCCGAAAAACACCCTCGGCTGTAGGTTCCAGTAATGGCAGCATAACCATATGGACTGGTGACGATGACGGGGATTACATGTGATGATACACTGACGCCGACTCTCGCGAAACCTCTGAGACTGCTTGCCGTCACTTACGGCTGTAAGGCGTCAATGGCCTGACCTGTCATGATGAGGGGGTGAGGGGAGGAGTCCTTTAGCTATGAACAGATGCTGGATATTAAAGACCCTCTGCCGCTGAAACACCTCAGCAGCTGGACCAATGGTGGGGATAAGAATCCAACGGCCACACACGAAGGGCAGTTCTTATTAAAACAGCCCACCACCAGCCCATTCCTTTTCTGGAAGACGCTTGTGGCTGTAGGATTCTAACAACCTTGGTTTTTGGAAACGCGTTGGTGATACAAGTTCTACTACTACTACTACTAAAACTACTACTACTACTACTATACAGTATAGCCTATCGATCGGTCCTCAACATATCATGCTCATTAGTACCACGTCTGCAACGCGCTCTCATGCCGGGAGCTCTCCAGGACTGCATGCGTGCTCGCCGGAGGAACTAACTACCCAACCTCAGCATGGCTGTTTGTCATGTTCCATCTTGCTTACTGACAGCTTCATGTACGCTCTACGGCTTTTCTTTTTTTTTTCCGTATCACTGGTAATTGGTCACACTTGACTACTTCATTTAATTTCCCGTTTGTGGACCATGTGCAGAATCTAATACCTAATTACCTGCTACTTTGCGAGCAAACATAGGGGCGCAACTTTGCCCTCCGACACCCCTGATCAGGGACGAGGGGAAAACGATACAGCAAAGAGCAGGTACTGAGAAGTTCCTGTGGCGGCTGTTGCCCGGGCAAGCACGGGGTCGCTGCCGGAATGTTGTATTCTTACGTATTCACTGAGATGTCTTACACGCTTGCCGGAGGACTGGTGTTGCTAGGTAGCATCACCAGAACTTCTTCATATTAACGTAAGATTAATGGAAGATTGTGGTCTTATTTTTCATCCTCCATCCAATGTCTATTATCAAAGAATCTTTGACGTTAATTCTGTCGTTTAGTTCATCTATACTTTTTACTTTAATTTGTTCTATTTCATGACTAAGCTGACAGTCTGTCTTTCATTTCAGATGTATCTGTAATCATTCGTGACAGTATCTCATTTTCTATGTTTGCGTCGTCGAAAAATTTAGAGGTTTGAGTCGTTAAATCTAATTATCACACTGTTCAGTTACATTATGAAAAACTCTGGACGAAAAACTTATCCTTGTTGTACATCAGTGATTGATGACTCGTAAGAATTGATCTGATGATACCACTCAACACCACTCTCTATTATCTGTTAATAAGCAGTGGTAGACGTAACGCATGCACCACGCTGAATGTAAAATGTAGAATATTTCCTATAATAGTAGAAACGTAAGTGTCAATATGGGGAAAAAAAAAATTTATTGCTGTATTTGAAGCTCGGTGAATGTCAGACTTACTCGAGCCTCCTATGGTCACTTAAGCGCTTGGATAGATTTTTATTTATGTATATGATAAATTGATAACAAATTCCTGCAATAAGAATATTACTAGTTATTTATTATTATTATATAAGTTGGCGATGCTTCAAATGTTTGCACGTTTTCTGTAAGAAGTACTGATTTTTGGAATGTAACGCATGGGATGCATTGTAGAAAAGAAAAATGGATAAACGATTATATAATTCAGTTGAGATATAGCCAAGATATGGTAGCTAAAATAATTCAAAATAACAAACGCATTTTTGACACATATTATTTTAAGAATGCAAAGATAAACCTACATAGTGAGGGATATTTTCTGCAAGCATATTTGCATAAGTTTAAGAAGCAAATTCATTTTCCTTCGATTATCATAAGTCGAATAGAATGACCAATTTCAGTCATTTTGAGGCATTTTATGATCTTTTCTTTCAAAAGCCCCTCATTCTGAACGATTCAAGTAGTAAGCTGTTCAACAATTGGTCATCACGAAATGTTTACATTTGAAACATAAAATGAACCCGTACAGACAACCGAATAAACCCACACTATTTATCCCTTCATACAAACTGTGAAAAAATATAAAATGCCAGAGGAAGGAAACTGTCAGCATCTTCAGTTGTCAGAGATTAATGAAGTAAAAAGCAACGAGAAAATGAGAGGCGAGAGCCAGCCAGATGAACCAGCAGGAGGGGCAATAGTTATGGGATCTTGTGAAAGGCAGCGCTGACGCAGGATCACCACCAGGTGGTGGTACTGGACACGAGAACTGACTGACCACACCGCTCGACACAAGCTGTCAGGGCTGACGGCGGGGGTGTAGGATTATGTTGATGGTAGGAGTAGAGGAGGGAAGGAAAAGAGTAGGAGTATTGTGAAAGGCAGGAGGAGGGAGAGTAGGTTAAACATGGGACGTGTGATGAGGCTGTTAAGGTTGATTTAGTTGTTGAGGAAGAGGGAGATGGTTTAAGGCAGACGCAGATGACGTGGAACTAGAGGGAAATTTCATGTAAGGAGAAGGAAAACGATGTTAGGTGAAGGTAGGAGGAAGAAAAGAGGTTACAATGGAGTTCTTGCAGGAGGAAAGAGAGGAAGGCGGTAGAGGCATCTGGAATTTCATAACGGATAAGTTCTAGTGGTGAAATAGATAAATCAAGGGTACGGAGGCATAACAAGAAGCAGACAAAAGCTGGAAGACAGTAGAATTGGAGAAAAAAGGATAGGTGTCAGCGAGGCAAAGAGAAATTGAGTGACTAGATTTCAGAATTTGTACTTGCAAATGTGGGAAGAAGTTTCGAGGTTGCCTCAGGGCAGGGAATGAGTGGAACAGGTGAGGTAGGAATAAAAATTGCATGCTGAGGATGATGAAAATAGAGGATTGGGTGGAGGAGATGATGGAGGGGAGATGTCGTGGAGGAAGCATGTGATGGAGGTGATGGGAAGAGGGGAGCAGTGGGAGTATGCCATGTAATTTTCCTGTAATCTCAAGTTGCTGACACCAACTATAGGCTTTTGCTGGGGATTCATGTCAAGCTGTTGTGAGGTCCCTCATGTAAGGCTTTTGTGTGATCCCTCAAGTTAAGCTGTTGTGTACCCCCTCAGGTCAAAAGTTGTTATGTACTCCCTTTGTTATAGGTCTCCAAGAATCCAACTGAATTACTGGTTTAGGTTAACTTACATTAGGTGAAGAGACTACTGAATGCAAACTCGAAACTATCTTTGGCTCAGTAATGTTACCAGCAAACTTATCCATAGCTCAGCACTGGTGTCATTCTGAATATGCGTGGAATCAGGAGCATGCCAAAATGACATTGTGATTCAGTTATGGTGCCACTATGGTCATCTGTCTCTCAGCGGAGGTGTTAGTATACCAGTCAGTGGCACTGCAGTGGTGCTAGTATTCCAGGCCCCTCAAAAAACGTCAGTCTGACGGTCTCTGGTAGGGCAGCGGTGCCAGGGCTGCTTTGCATGGTTAAGTAGCAGTGCCAGTATGACTCTGTGATTCAGTACTGGCACAAGTATAACTATCCGCAGTTTAGCAGCAGTGACAGAATCACTGTCCGCTGTTGAGTAATGGTGCTCATACGACTGTTCACTTTCCGCAGCAGTGCCAGTATGAATACTTGTGACTCATCAGGGAGCCAGTATGACTGTCCATTACTCAGCAGCGGTTGAACAGTATGTCTCTCCATTACTCAGCAGTAACTGTCAGTGTTAACGTAAGCAGGGTCTGGTATATCCGAGCGTGATGGCGTGAGCCGTTTTATTACTTGTAGCATAAATCAGTGTCGAAACACAAACAATGATGACACGGATTGCATGCCATGTACACTCATTCGCTCTCACCACCGGCCATAACACTGAACAAAGGAAGACCACGCCGCGCCGAACGCCTCCTCCATTCCCCACAAACCCAGGACATGGATGATCGCAGGAACTCTGAATAGATCTAGATTTAATGAGGGTGAACTTTATTCTTGACACCGTTAAAAGATAAAAGTGGAAGTGGGTGTGCACTAGGGCTGGTGAGAGGACATGCATGTCCAGAGCTACGAGAACTCTGTACACGAGAATCTTCACTCCAACCGTCAGTGATGTTGGGAAAATATATATATATATATATATATATATATATATATATATATATATATATCCCCTGGGGATA